>OLKM01004462.1:0-22234 GCA_900291075.1 Melanogrammus aeglefinus | reverse complement strand
GTTCATTTTAAATTAAAAACCAGCACAAGATTGGAAAAAGTGGAGAAGAAGGTGTAGTCGCATGAAACAGCCAGAAGTCAGTAGCCTAAGACTGGTTGTAGTCACATGTATAAAAGTCAGTGCTCAGTGAGTGGGACAGATAATACAGTTGTTCTCTAATTCATCAGTTGGGGTTGGCGCGCCGCTGACAATTTCAGGAGATCATTATATTTTAGTGTTACTATACCACCAAATTTCCTTTCATTGAAAGCAAACGAGTATGTTTGCTCAGTCTCACTGTAGGTCTCAAAGACACGAGGACTGTCTGGAGGAAAAAGTTTCCCTCTGTATTCCAAAATAAAATCTCGCCCTTTAAGAGAAAATGAAAAACAAGTATGTTAATGTTATGTTTATGTATCAACCAGACCAGTGGTCCATCGTTCACACTGAAGCCCATATTTCAGCAAAATTAATAATGAATGGAAAGAATACAAGGCAGAAGAAGACTGACCTTTGTAAGAGTTCACAAATACCTCCCTAAGACCGGCTTTGTCAGTTTTCAGTCTTATTCTGCTTTTCTGATTCCTGTTTGGAGGTTCCCTAAACTGACACCCACATCGCCCATTCGTTTTGATTGTTAAAAATAAAAGTATGATCGATATTTTATTGCCAAACAATTGAAGTGATCTCCAACCAATTATATAACAAATTATTAGGCTGTCAAGCGATTAAAAAACTTGATCTAATTAATTATAGGCTCTGTGATTAATTGATCTCAATTAATCATATATTTTCTTTCTGTGAAAAGCATCCAAATACAAATCAAACTGAATTTAGTAGCTGAGGGGTGAGGAGGGGGGTGTATTATCGATAATGGAAAATGCGCGAAAAATTATTTTTCTTGTTGTGTTCGTTTTTTCGACTGTTGCTAAGACGTGCCGCTGCTTATAATGCTTCAATTTATTATTATTGTAGAAATAGTGATTTAATAAAGAGAAGCAATCCTTTTCTCAGTTGACCAACGCAACGGCGTGTCATTTTGTTGCACTCTCAAGCCGGAAAAACACACACCGCGCGCCGTTGTCATCTCAACCAGCAGGTTCGCTTCATTAAAGAGACAGCGTCCCTTATATTGGAACACGCTAACACATTAACATGTCGTGCAGAAGGCACATAGGCGTCGATTACTGGGGGGACATGTCCCCCACCTACTATTTAATACGAAATTTTGGTCCCCCACACTTTTAAAAATGCGACCGAAAAAAAACCCAAAAAAAACCAACATACTTCACCGAAATCGTTGAGTCCTAAATCATGCGGATAGGCGCGCACGAAGACATCCTCACAGGCATGCACAACAGCGGGCTGTGAGTTGGAGCAAATGAGGGGGCGGGATTCTGATCATCAGTATCTCTCATTCAGTGCGCGCGCGGCGAGCACCTGTGGTTAATCATTCCAGCAGCAGGCCTACTGCCACTTGGCAGTTGGAAGGGCAGCCTTGCACCTCGTCCTGACATACAGCGAAGTGAGCGAAAAACGGCGACGAAAATCCGCGCGAGGGTGTCCTGATATGCGCGTGACGATTTTGTCGCGGGTGTATTTATTATTGGTTAAGAATCCAAACCAAATCAAATCATCGAGGGATGTAAACACATTTCACCAGGAAGCGCGTGTACTACTTATAACCAATAAGAGTGTTTTAGGGCGGGACACGGCGGCAAAATGTCTTCCAGATAGAGACAACGCGAGCGATAAATTCAGGGTTGAGCGACAATCGCTGGACGGCGCGACGTTGCTCGCAGCACGTCAGGACAGGCTCATTGAAAAGTACACATTCTAATCACTTTTCCTCGCTCGCTCGCTCGCGTCGCTGTCGCATCGCTGTATGTCAGGACGGGGTGTGATGCTCAGTAGTACCTCGTAGCCTACCCCCTTTACAGTCTGCCATTGACTGTCTTGTTGATGTCAAGATAAGTGTTAAATTGCCAACACTTTTCTTTGTCCTGTGTGTATTATCCCGAGCCAATACCCTGGTGTTTCCAACGTCGTTTTGCAAAACAAGCCAAACCACAAACTGGTTTTTCAACCACCTGACACATACACTGCAGAGCATATTGTAATGCAGCGTTGAATGGATGAATAGCTTACATAAGTTACCCACCCACTTTTCAAACCACACCTCAAGCTTATGGTTATTGTCCACCACTTCTAAAAACAAACTGACGCCCTGGAGAAGGCACGTCTGATAATCAGCATAAACAACCAGCGTAGCTGATGCAAGGGAAATAAAATGTAACATACAGTATGGGGACTTGTGTCCATTAATGTCCACTACAATATATAGAAAATAAGAATAAGATTACATAGACCATTCTGTGGCGCTGCGCCACAGATTGGTCTTATGTATGGAAACACTGATTATTCTTAAATAGTCTATCTGAATCATTTTTTCCACCTATTGTCATCAAAAATAGCCACCTGTCATCTCTCAACCTCTAAAACCTTTAGTCTTTTGCTGTCTTTTCCCTCTAATAATATGTTTAAAATGAATGTCTTATCTTACTCTGCCATTTGAACTTCACACAGCTCTGCTGCTTTCAGTACTGAACAGCATGCTACACATGTTTTAGCGACTTTAGCTAGCGAGGCAAAACAATGCAAAATAGGAATAGAAATGTATTTAGCAAGTATAAAGTTACGTAAACTCGCTGAATTTTATGTGATATGTTCTACAGTAGCGTTGCTTGATGCTCTACAGGCACTTCTTGACACAATAATTACCTGTCGTTGTTGTGTCTAACTGTGTCTGCTCTGCTCCGTTAACAGCGGGAAACTGTACGCGCGTCTTCTGGATCTCATACCAACTATTGGGATGGGAGAGGGGTGATTTTTGAGGGTGTGCTATATATAACGTTAGTGGAAATACATCGATTTGAAAACATTTATTACTATTACATATTAAAATCACTTTAGTCAAAAAGGGGAAAGAAAAAAACTATAGTAGGACATTTTTTTAGATTACATTCCAACTCTCGGGTGGGACTAACTAAATGAAGAGTCCCCCCTGATGCAAGATGTACCAATCACAAGCTTTCTTCTTAGAGCCAAAATAGCCCGCTAACTTTCTAAGCTAACTACATTACTTAGAATAGATTTGTGTTACACCAACAAAACGGTGTAAACACAGGGTTAAACAAAACTGACTAGCAATACCTATGTTTGCTGTTTTTACTTGATTTTTCTGATTTGATGCTATGAAGTGTGTATTTGCTAAGACACCGAAAAAATTATGCCCATATCATGTCCAAAATAAGGCCTGGGGTCAATCACGGCCCGCCGCCAGATTTCATGCGGCCCAAAGCTTCATTGTTTTAATATATTATTAATTATTTATTACATATACAATATATATGTATGGCCTGCTAGGATTGTCAGATACTCTATGGCTGAAGATTTATCTTTTATTGTAACATAACGAAGCATCTGAACCTCTAAGGACATAACTGCTGCTGTTATATATCTGTAGATGTGACACTAGTGACACTAAATATTACTTGAGAAGTACTAAGAGAAGAGACAGAGTGAAACGTTTTAAACTTAAATGTTCACAGACTTTGCATTACTCAAAAATAAGTGATGTTTAAAATGAACATGAGGTTCAGATTTTGTTATGAACTTCATTCAGTTTAACGTGTTCATACAATTTATTCTGTTATTGGACTCCAGACGTGAATTGCATTTGTATGTAACTTTTATTGGTATTTTTTTTTTTATTTTTATATTATTTAGTATTTGCCCCTGGGCATCTTCAAAATTGTCAAATCTGGCCCTCTTTAAAATAAGTTTGGACACCCCTGCTCTAGTATACTGAACAAAGATATGAACGCGCAACACTTTTGTTTTTGCTCCATTTTTCATGAGATTGGACTCAAAGAAGTATATGGGGATTGCAAGCAAGCTAAATATAAATGTTTAGTCTTACAGTTTTCTGTGATCTTACATTTATTAAATCACTGTTTCAAGCACATGATTGAAGAATTTAATCTTATAAACCAAATTAAGAAATAAAATTATTGCCAAACTCACCTAGACGTGTCATACCATTCCACATGATGGGAGATCCAACGTACTGTAGAGTGCTGAGCTCCTGGAAATTCAGAATTCAGGATTTCCCGACATCACTCAAATTCTTTTAGAGTTCTTCTCTGACTTCGCCGTGAATCAGTTTTCTGACACCACATAGCAATGGGCAGCACACTTGGACGACCATATCTTAAATTCCTTTCAGTGGATGATTTATTATTTAAGTATATTTTACCTATATGTATTTTGTAGTTATACATACAAGTATCTTCACACTAGTAAATTGTTCTTTATGTAAATTGATATGCTACCAGTGTAATTAGAAAGCTGCTAAAGCTGGTATTTTCTCCTGTTTTACATCATTTCATTTTTATACTGAAGGGGGATAGGATGTATTTACAGTCTACGCTAATATTAAATGATTTTATATAGGCTTGTGGATGGAAATATGTTTTACCATTGTAAAAGGGCCATAAAATAAAATGTATAATCAAAATAATAATCACAAGTTGATGATATAAATGTATTATATATATGGGTTTGCATTTTACTTGGATGACAACCTTAAAAGCAAACTGATTTGTTATATTTAACCAAGGCGAGGAGATACACTTTTATCAGAACAGAATTTATAGTGAAATCGGGGACATGTAGTTCCATACACTTCCACTAGGGGCAGTGTTCAGGATTATACACAGATTGAGGAGGGGGAGGGGGGATGGGGGGGTTGGTCACACACACTCACACACAAAATCTGAAATAAGTCATTTTAGGGGACAGCGACGATTTTAGGACAGAAATGCATCTTGGAGCATGTGGATAATGACTATAATGAAATCTAAATGGGGACGGTAATTTTTGTCCCCAATTGGAAAGCCGTCCCCAATCAACTGGTGTGTATTCCAAAAAATGTCCCCAATTTTGGCTTAAGTGCACACACACACACACACACACACACACACACACACACACACACACACACACACACACACACACACACACACACATGTTTCTGTGACATGACGGGACACATGACCAACCACCTACATATGGGGACGTGTCTTTCTGAAGGTCGTAGAGACAAGTTAAAAACAGTTTCCTTTTTAAAAAAAAATCCTTATAATAGCCATCTGTTTATATTTTACCTAAGTCCTTTTTTTCAATTAAATGAAATTTACCTACATATGGGGACATTGTCAGATTTATATGACTTTTTGGGACTAGCATACACACACACAATTTTTCTCATCCAAACTAACAAATCAGGACAAAAATTAAATCTGGGTACTATGGGTACAACTTAATCAAACCATGTCGCAAACAAGTTAATCCCAATGAATGTTTTATTCAAGGTTTCATTTCACTTTGTGTTATGCATATAGCGGCTTTCAAGTTAATTATGTTTTCACTTGTATACATATACATAGACATGTATAAAAAGTCACAGTTGTCTGTGAATTAACAAAACTAATTTAGAACATGTTGCGTTGAGCAAAAGCAGAAGGGCAAGAACAGCCCTGCTCTGCTCGGACCTATTGGCTCATTTTTCTTTTCAGGGCAACAATACGGTTGTTGACGTAATACTTTATGCCAGACCAATTCCGATGTTTCAGTGCGACGGGTTCACTCAACAGACAAGACATGCAATGCCTCTTTCCAGGAACTTTACATCCCCTTATGTAGTCCATTAAATGTCTTTCAATTGCTTGGACTTCAGCAGTCTCCCACTTCCTCCTCAAGTTTACATTTGCACCTGGTAAGGAACATACAACAAAGAATGTTTTCACTCGAATTGTATATGCCAATAGACGCCTCAATTGATCGTTATCATTCAAAGCCATAATATACAACTGACCTCTTTAAATTTCTGAATCAATTGTCACTGTTACTCTGAATGTATTTCATTACTTGGTTTTGTGTGGCTCATAGTGGTTTGTAGGGTGGAATCAGGACTTTCTTCAAGTCTTTTCTGGGACCCTGTGAATAGATAAGGAAGTAGATTTCCTTAAGTTTCAAGCTTTAACTGAAGATGTGCATTAGTGAATGTTAAACATACAATTGTTTAAGTTTGCATTTATATTCATGTTAGAAACACATACAATAACAATACAGAATACATTACAAATAAAATATCACTGAAGAGTAGAATTTGTGTTGGTACATCTAAACTCTGTAGCAGTGAGGAGGACTCCTATGTAGCAACTTAATCTGCTACTTTAAGTCGGTCACTATCATGATGAGTCGGTCACTTATCATGATGACCCCCCCCCCCCCCCCCCCCTCCCCTTCATGATTACGCCCAAAATATATTATCTCGATAGATCAAATAACACTGTGTAAGACCGGGCCTCTCAACAGTTACAAGGCAGAATACCAGCCCTTGGGGTTTACACCTAGACTTGCTCCCCAACTCACGTTTCCGCGCTACACCTTGAGTCCTCTCACTGTGGATCGCACGCAGGTCAGCAGACTCCATCTCATCACTGGAACAATCTAACACATTAAATAGGATCATCAGATGGCGGTGCACAATTTAACTGAAAACCTTAAGTTAGACGTTAACCCTCTCAAATAGACAAATACCACTTACATTGCTCAAAAACGTTTTGATTACCAATCAGGTTTTCATCCTTGGAATGCGGCATTGAAGAGGATCCTTGATTCATTTTGTTCTGGGTCTGATGTAGGCCAGAAAACCCCTCCTCATCACTGGAAACACCACTGGACATGTCTAGCTCATCTAATTTGACAAAGCACAGGCCGCTTTGTTAAGTGACACTTATACAAAGTTTTAGGCTTGATATGACTTTACGTATAGTATCATTTTTAAGTAAGGTAAACTAGTAATGAAAATCAGGCATATTTCCCACAAAAATTACCTTGTGGGTTTATGATTATGTCATCTAGTCCTTTCCCTTGCAGCTCTGGGAGTCTTCCCTTTTCCATGGCAATGAGGATTTTACTGACTTTGGCCAATTCAAGAGTGCTCTCTGGGAGACGGTAGAATTCACGATGAATTCGAATGTCGTGCCCAAGAAAGCCGGCAAGTTGATCCAATTCATTTTCTTTCATATTGAGCATGGTAGATAAGGTTGCAACTTGCTTGCGTAGTTTGGTAGAAGAGAGGGTACCTGGGTTTTCCTGCACCACAGGCCCTTGCATACTCACGAAAACAGTCTGCACCTCGATAATGTGTGAGAGCAGCTGGACGAGCAAACAGGTACTCATTTTCCATGGGTACTCCACATTTTTCCCTTTCCTCAATGAGGAGGTCTATGGCAGAAACCATATGAGGGGCTAACAGAACAGGGACCTTTCTCGCTCTTTTCCCACATATTTCCACCCTTTGAAAGTAATCACAAAGCTTCTTCTCATAAGCACTGAGTCCCAAAGCAATGTCTTTATGCATCTGTGTGTGATCCCTAGAAACATATGAATTCATCATCATTTTTGAAACCTCACCCTCCCTTCTCCTGTTAAACAGAATGACCTGGGTCAATGTCACTTTCGAGAGAATGGCAAAGTTCCTGGAATTTGGCTCAACCTGCAGGGCACTCGTTGCATTTTTCTGTTTGGAGGCAAGGAAGGAGTGTAGCTTCTTGACGTCTTCTGTGAAAGGCAGGACTTGAGGCTTGTTCCATTTAGCTTGAGCAAGAGTATTCAGTGCCCCAGCTGAAATGCACTCATTCCATTTTTTGTCGTAAATTGTTGAGAAGTTGTGAGCAGACTCTGCATCCTCTGCATTACCTACCATGAGTGCATTGCATTCTAAGATGTTTGCAATCTTCTTTAAACTATGTCCAAGTTTTACTGCCAGAGACCCAATTCCGAATAAGTTGCTTTCCTCATTGTATCCAGCCACAGATCTCACTGCATTTATTACATATCGGAAGTTGCAAGGCATGATGAAGTCTCGTAAAGTCTTCAAGGGTGTCACAGATCTCGCAGTGATGAGTAGTCTGGCTAATTCTCTCATCTTTTGACGTATGTTTTCTTTTCTTCCAGAAGTCGTTTTGCTTTTGTTGTACATCTGCTGTCCAAGAAGTAATATGTATCTTTCCCCTCTGACTACGGATGCAACCTCATCATTATTCATCTCACAGGCAATGTTCCATACAGCTTTACTTACATCCTCCGGTGGTGGTAGGGACAAGTAAGGGAGTGACTGAACCCTCTTTTTCCCAGTTTGTTGTTCTTGAGCTTTAGGTAGCAAAGGACAGTATCTCATGTGTCTCCACAATGTCTCTCTTGCATACATGCCTTGACAATGAATGCAGTGCTTGTAGTCTTCAGCTGTTTTTGCTTTGGTGGGCCGCCGTCGTGCCACCATCTCTCCTGTACCAGTGCTTGACACTTTTGCATTGTGTAAAAAGTTTCCTCTACTTGTCAGAATGCGTAAAAGCACTCTTCTTTCATGCGATTTCTTGTCAAAGCTAAATGCTTTTGCCACATCAGGCTCCCTGGAATGGACATGCTCAAGGTGTCTTGCTAGTTTAGATTTAGGCTTCTTACAGTAAAGACAGAATTGCTTTTTGTTGTATCTTCCATATATTGCACTTGGTGATGACCTGTTTGGAATTGGTGTGACAGAAGGTAAGCTTTCCTCTGGTGGGCTACAACCATCCATGGGTTCTGAAGAAGCACAGCTCAAGCTTACTGATGTATTAGCCTTTGGATTGTGTGATGCAATTCTTGCTACTTTATGGCCCATAGCATTAATGTTGTTGAACTCTTTGCTGTGAGAGCTATCTGAAGAGTCACCATCTGTATCTGGGATGTAGTCTTTGTCACTATAGTCACTATTGTCACTATATTCATCCGAGATATCCAGGTCACCTGACACCTAAGGAAGAAAACAGTAGTATATTAGCAGATGCAATAGTAGTAGCAGTAGTAACACTAGCAGAGGTGTGTCCAACGTGAATAACTAGGACTCAGAGGTAGCGGTAGTAAATAAGAAGTAGTATAGTAGCAGCAGCAGTGGTGTTAGCAATGGTATAGTAGTGGCAGTAGTAGTATTAGTAGTAGCAGTAGTGGTAGTAGCATAAGTAGTAGTGGCAGTATTAATATAGTATTAGTAAAAGTGGTAGTCAGACCAACTAGGACTCTGCTGCCATAGACATTTCATATCAAAACAATTTCAGGATTTAAACATACTGATAACAATCTCACACAATGCTTGGTTGTACCAAAATTGGGACATAGTAGTGAAGTAGTAGTAGTAGTAGTAGTAGTGTTTTAGTAGTAGTAGTCCTAGCATTAGCAGTAGTAGTAGTCTGACCAATGTGAAAACCTAGGACTCTATGCCATATACATTTCATGTCAAAACAATTCCAGGACATACACCTACATATCTCACACGCTTAGACAATCCTTATAATCCATGTAATGTCGAAAACAGTTTAGGAAATAATGTTACATATCTCACACTCAAACAGTCATTTAGCTGCAGTAGCAATTTCAATAGTATAGTCATTTTAGTGGTAAGTAGTAACAGTAATACTATATTAGAAGTAGCAGTAGGAGTATAGTTGTAGTAGGAGTAGTCAGACAAATGTGAATAACTAGGACTTAATGCTATTGACATTTAATGTCAAAACAAATTCAGGAAAAATGTACATATCCAACACTAGTTAGTGTCCCAACACTGACTATTGGGACATAGTAGTGTCATAGTCGTAGTAGTTACATACTAATACTATACGTAGTAGTAGTATAGTATTAGTATGTAATACGCTTTTATACTTGAAGTCAGACCAACGTGAATAACTAGGACTCCATGCCATAGACATTTCATGGCAAAACTATTTCAGGACATAAACTTGCATACTTCACACAATCCTTGAGGGAACAATATTTGGACATCAGAGTCAAATTTGGCAGCGGTAGCCGTAGTAGTAGTAACATTAAATGTAGTAGTAGAAGCAGTAGGAACAGTAGAAGTAGTAATAGTATAGTATTACCATACTAGTTGTATTAGTGGTTGTAGAAGTAGGAACAGTAGTAGTAGTAATAGCATAGTAGTAAAAGTACTACACTACTAGTTATTCACAATAGTAGTAGTCAGAACCACGTGAATAACTAGGACTCTATGCCATAAATATTTAATGCCCAAATGATTTCAAAGCATAAACTTGCATATCTCACACTCACACAATCCTCGGTTGAACAATATTGGGACACGGAAGTGGAGTAGTAGCAATATTAGTGTAGGATAGTAGAAGTATTATAGTAGTAGTAATAGTAGCAATAGTAGTAGTCAGACCATTGTGAATAACAAGGACTCCATGCCATAGACATTTCATTGCAAAACAATTTCAGGACATAAACATACATATCTCACACACTTACACTATCCTCGGTTAAACAATGTTAGGACATCAGGGTAAAATTTTAATTCTGACAGAAGTCACACACTCTGGACAAAGTCAGTACATTTTTTACTTGTGACCATTTTTCACTAAGGAATGTTTATGTCAGTGTCTGAGGCAACCACAGTAGCCATATTTGGAGGTCCTTTCCAGCTCCCCATGGTAGTATCAAACGGCCACAATGTTGGACAGAATGTGTATAGGATCTAAGAATAACATGGGGGGAGTAGTGAAATAATGTGTGTACTCCTATATAGTCCTAGTTATTAGGAGATCATACCTGTGCATTTGCTGGAGGTTCACCGATCAGGGATCCATGGGTCTCGACGGACGTGCTGGATGCAGGTTGAGGCAAAGGGCTTGGCAGCTTTTCATAAGGAAAAAATCTGATTATTGAGTGCAATAGACACCAGCTTTACACAGTTGATCATTGTGGACCAAGTCATTGAATTGTATCATCTTTTCATCAACATTATTCAATAGCAGGTTGCTCCTCTTTATAAAATCTTGTATTCCTTCACAAAATCCAGATCACTTCCACCATGTGATCCCACACACACTGATGAAGCCTGTATGAAATCCCAGCCTCAAACACAAGCTCGAGGCATCAAAATGAAGATGGCATTCAAACCACAGAACCACCATTCTCAAATCAGTCCTTACCTGTACTTCCATGATGTTTGGTGTGCTAACAACTTCACAAGAAGATGTCAGATGCTCCTCTCCAACCTTGCGGTTGGCTGGAAGAAGAGGGGAGCTTGCAATCTATTTAGAAAAAGATGAATCCAATTAAGGGAGTACACACCAACTATTCACACAGCAAATACTCAGTTCAATAATAAATACACTTTTATACTTGAAGTCAGACCAACGTGAATAACTAGGACTCCATGCCATAGACATTTCATGGCAAAACTATTTCAGGACATAAACTTGCATACTTCACACAATCCTTGAGGGAACAATATTTGGACATCAGAGTCAAATTTGGCAGCGGTAGCCGTAGTAGTAGTAACATTAAATGTAGTAGTAGAAGTAGTAGGAACAGTAGAAGTAGTAATAGTATAGTATTACCATACTAGTTGTATTAGTGGTTGTAGAAGTAGGAACAGTAGTAGTAGTAATAGCATAGTAGTAAAAGTACTACACTACTAGTTATTCGCAATAGTAGTAGTCAGAACCACGTGAATAACTAGGACTCTATGCCATAAACATTTAATGCCCAAATGATTTCAAAGCATAAACTTGCATATCTCACACTCACACAATCCTCGGTTGAACAATATTGGGACACGGAAGTGGAGTAGTAGCAATATTAGTGTAGGATAGTAGAAGTATTATAGTAGTAGTAATAGTAGCAATAGTAGTAGTCAGACCATTGTGAATAACAAGGACTCCATGCCATAGACATTTCATTGCAAAACAATTTCAGGACATAAACAAACATGTCTCACACACTCACACTATCCTCGGTTAAACAATGTTGGGACATCAGGGTACAATTTTCATTCTGACAGAAGACACACACTCCTCTGGACAAAGTCAGTACATTTTTTACTTGTGACCATTTTTCACTAAGGAATGTTTATGTCAGTGTTGAGGCAACCACAGTAGCCATATTTGGAGGTCCTTTCCAGCTCCCCATGGTAGTATCAAACGGCCACAATGTTGGACAGAATGTGTATAGGATCTAAGAATAACATGGGGGGAGTAGTGAAATAATGTGTGTACTCCTATATAGTCCTAGTTATTAGGAGATCATACCTGTGCATTTGCTGGAGGTTCACCAATCAGGGATCCATGGGTCTCGACAAACGTGCTGGATGCAGGTTGAGGCAAAGGGCTTGGCAGCTTTTCATGAGGAGAATGTGGTTAATTTATTGCAAAGTCCACCAGCATGCAAAAATTCAGTCACAGTTTTATACTGTGAAAGTGGCTGTATTTAGCTGTTTGATGACAGCCCATCAACCCACTCACTTTAACATTAACACTTCAATACACTTCAATAAACTTCAAACACACGCTGATCCCTAAAGATTGATACAATTCAAGAAATAGTCATATTTGTGTATAAATACAATTACTGTATGTATATAATTAACATTTACTTACTAATGCACGCCATGGCCAGTTGCGATCCCCATAGTTAAATCTGATCTCTGACCCTGAGGCTATATTGTCAATAGCAAATAAACAGAGATGAGGTTTGCCTCCAACAAGGATTATTTTGTATCTGCCTGTAGGGGTTCGGTGTTGCCGTGAGCACAGAGACGCAGTCGGAGTGCCAGTCGGGACGATATTCCCCCTCGGGAGATTCTTTTATTTGGCCTCCGTGGAGTAGGCGAACACATGCAAATAATATACACCAACCAAAGTTCGTTCTCTCCGTGAGAGCACTCGAGATAACAATAATAATACTACTCCGAATAGCCGCGTCTTCGTCCGTCCGCACGTTCTCTCCTCCTCCGGAACCTTCCTCACTACAACACAAAGCAGGCACATAAATGCACATCCCCTGATTGGCCTGAGTGCCGCCACCTGCCGCACTCAGGACCAATCCCCCCCCCCAGCCGATCCGGTGCGCTCACAACCCGCTCCCCCACTCCCCCTGCAGGTCAGACGTCGCACGTCCCCCCCCCACATACCCCCACCGCCCGACACAGGCCGGGGCTCATCCGGCCGCCGCCTTACTCCCCCCCCCCGGAACGGGAGAGGAAGTCCGCCACGACCATCTGCGCCCCAGGCCTGTGCACGACTCGGAAGTTGAAGGGCTGCAACGCGAGATACCACCTGGTGATTCTCGCGTTGACGTCCTTCATGCGGTGGAGCCACTGCAGGGGGGCGTGGTCGGAGTAGAGGGTGAACGCGCGCCCCAGCAGGTAGTAGCGGAGGGCGCCGACCGCCCATCGGATGGCGAGACACTCCTTTTCGACCGTGCTGTACCGGCCCTCCCGGTCTGATAGCTTCCGGCTTAGGTACAGCACCGGGCGGTCGACTCCCTCCACCTGCTGGGTCAGGACCGCGCCCAACCCCCTATCCGACGCGTCCGTCTGCAGGGAGAAAGGGAGAGCAAAGTCAGGAGCACACAGGACCGACTTTCCACAGAGGGCTGTTTTAATCGCCTCAAACGACCCCTGGCATGGCTCCGACCACTGGACCGTATCTGGGGCCCTCTTACGGGTGAGGTCGGTTAAGGGGCTGGCCAGGTCGGCGAAGTTTGGGACAAACTGCCGATAGTACCCCGCCAGCCCCAGGAACCGCCTCACCTCCTTCTTGGTTCTGGGCCGAGGGGCGGCAGCGACCGCCGCGGTCTTACCGACCTGCGGCCGGACCTTCCCCCCCCCAGGTGGAACCCCAGATACTGGATCTCCCTCCGCCCGATCACGCACTTCTTCGGGTTGGCCGTGAGCCCCGCCCGTCTCAGCGACTGAAGAACGGCCGCCACCTGCCGCATATGCTGCTCCCACGTTCCGCTATAAATGACGACGTCATCTATGTAGGCAGCAGCATACGCGGCGTGGGGCCGTAACACCCGGTCCATCAGCCGCTGAAACGTGGCTGGGGCCCCGAACAACCCGAATGGAAGTACCTTAAACTGGTAGAGACCGAGCGGAGTGGAGAAGGCTGTTTTTTCCCGGGCTGCTGGAGACAGCGGAATCTGCCAGTAGCCCTTCGTGCAGTCCAGGGTCGTATAGTAGATGGCCATGCCAAGCCGGTCCACGAGCTCGTCGATCCGAGGCATTGGGTAGGCGTCAAACTTGGACACCGCGTTCACCCTGCGGTAGTCCACGCAGAACCGGACAGACCCGTCCGGCTTCCCCACCAGCACGACGGGACTGCACCAGTCGCTGTGAGACTCCTCGACCACTCCCAGCTCCAACATGGTTGCCAATTCGCGCCGCACCACATCTTGTTTGTGGACGGGCAGCCTGTAGGGGCGTGTCCGCACCGTTAACCCGGGCTGCGTCTCGATGTTGTGAGTAATTAGCGAGGTGCGACCGGGCAGGGGCGAAAAGACGTCGGCGAACCGGAGTTGCAGGCCGGCGACGTCCCGCGCCTGACTCCCGGAGAGACCCTCGCCCTGACCGACCGAGGGGGTGGGGCCTGACCTAGGGACGTCCGGCCCGACTCGGGACGTCCGGCCCGAGTTCTTCCCTCTCCGGTAGCGTCGACGCAAACGCGACGGGGACCGCATCATTCCACCTCTTCAAGAGGTTGACGTGGTACACCTGCGTGTTTTCGCCCCGGTCCGAGCGCGCTACCTCGTAATCCACGTCCCCGACCCGCCGTGTGACCATGAACGGCCCTTGCCACTTTCGCGAGTAATTTTTGTGCTAGAGGTGGGCAGTAGTACGAGGACCTTATCCCCCGGAGTGAAATCGCGTAATCTAGTCCCTCTGTCGTACAGGCGTCTCTGACTCTCCTGGGCTCGGTGCAAGTGCTCACGTGACAATACCCCTAGTGAGTGAAGCTTTGCACGCAAGTCCATGACGTACTGGATTTCGTTCTTGCTGTCACTGGACCCCTCCTCCCAGTTTTCTTTAATCAGGTCCAGGACGCCCCTGGGCTTGCGCCCATAAAGCAACTCAAATGGGGAAAACCCCGTGGAAGCCTGAGGCACTTCCCGCACTGCAAACAACAGAGGATCTAGCCATTGATGCCAATTTCGAGCATCCTCGTGTACAAATTTACGGATCATGGACTTTAACGTCCGGTTAAACCTCTCACACAAGCCGTCCGTGGCTGTGGGTGATAGACGCTCGTGCGGATGGCCTTTGACCTTTAACAACCCGTAAAAGTTCTTTCATCGTGCGTGACATGAAATTGGTGCCCTGGTCAGTGAGAATCTCTTTCGGGATTCCCACCCGCGATATGACGTGAAACAATGCCTGCGCAACGCTCTTCGCGGAGATGTTGCGCAACGGAATTGCTTCCGGGTATCGGGTTGCGTAGTCGATCAGGACTAACACAAATCGATATCCGTGTGCGGAACGTTCTAATGGCCCGATAATATCCATGCCGACGCGGTCGAAGGGCGCTTCCACCAGGGGGAGGGGCCGTAAGGGAGCCCTGGGGATGGCCGGGGGATTCACCAGTTGGCACTCGGGGCAGGACGCGCACCACCTGCGTACCTCTGCCCGAATCCCCGGCCAATAGAACCGGGCCATTATCCGGTTCAGTGTTTTCTCGTATCCCAGATGGCCCGCCATTGGGTTATAATGCGCCGCCTGGAAAACCATTTCCCGGCGGCTCCTGGGTACCAGCAACTGGGTAGTAATCTCCTCACTCTGGGTGTCACGACTCACCCGATAAAGTCTATCCCTAACCACTATAAAGTGCGGGTAAGTCAGTGTTGCGTCTGGCCGGACCTTACTCCCATCAATGAACATCACCTGGTCGTAGGCTGAGCTCAGTGTGGCGTCCCGAGACTGCTCGAGGGGGAAATCCTCCACCGGTGGGAACACGGGGGCGGGAACCTCGGGTTGGGGCTCGCCCCCCTCCCCCGATCCCTGAGCAGCGTCGGTCGCCTCCGCCTCGGCGCAGAGCGCAACACCCGACTTACATGTCCCTACCGGTCGTGGTCGCACCCCCGTAGTCCCCCTAACAGCCTGTGGAAACCCCGCCCAATCCAACCCAAGAATCAGGGGATGCGTGAGGCTCGAACTAACCGCCGCCTTAAGACTATGCTTCTTCCCCCCCCAACGAATTTCGATAGGGACCAAAGGATACTCGTGCACATCCCCGTGTATACACCTCACCGACACGCTCGACGCCTCCACCAACGCCTCGGACCGCACCAGGCGCTGGTGAATCATGGTCTGCATGCAGCCCGAGTCCAGCAGCGCCTGGTGCGTACCCCGCTGTATCCTCACCGGGATACGGTACGCCTCACCGGGACCGTGGGGAGGAGACGGGGCACCGGTGACGCGGACAACCTGACCCACCTCCATCATAGGGCACTCCCTCCGGAAGTGACCCGGCCGCCCGCACCGCCAACACCCCTCCCCTGCCGTCTGAGCGCCCATCCGTGGAGGGGGGGGGGGTGGGGTGTGGGTCATGTGCCCGCTCTGGCCCGCCCCCCCATCTCGCCCTCGGCGTCGGGATCGGTCTCTCCCGCCGCGGGGTGGCCGCCCCGGTACGTGGGCTCGCTGTCGGCGGTCGTTGGCTTGCTGGAGGTGGCTGCAGATGACTCTCCGCCAGGGTGACCGCGTCGGAGAGGCTTTCGGGTCGGTGGTATCGGACCCAGGCGGAGGTCCTAGCCGGCAGCCCCTCCACTAGCCTCTCCAAGACCACCTGCTCCACCACGTCCTCCGCTGTGGTCCGGTCCGGGACCAGCCACCTCCTGGCCTGGTCCCACAGTTGCTGGGCGAAGGCGAAGGGGCGGTCCCCCTCTGCGAACGTCAGCGCCCGGAACCGTCGGCGATGTTCCTCCGGATAGAGGCCCAGCCGGTCCCGGATGGCTCTGGTGACAGCGTCATAGTCCCTCTGGGCCCCGACCGGCAAGCTGTGGGCCGCGAGTTGCGCCTCTCCCGTCAGGAGCGGCAGGAGACGGTGCGCCCACTCCGGGCGAGGCCACCCGGAGAGCTCGGCTACCCCCTGGAAGGTCTGCAGGAAGGCCTCCGGGTCGTCTGCTTCCCCCATTTTCGGGACCGTGGATGGGCGTTGCTGTTCCCGCCCCCGGGGTCCCTCGCCGCGTCCACCGAGGCGAGGGAGCTCCCGGAGCATGGTCCGAATCGGCGGGCCAGGGACTGGGCCAACTCCGCGAGCACCTCGTTTTGAGCCTGGTGGAGTTTACCCTGTTGCTCTGCCATCTGGGCCAGGTGTCCAAGTACGTTCCCCAACGGGGACTGGTCCATCCTCCTGTGCTCGGCCCCGCGTTGGGCTCCACTGTAGGGGTTCGGTGTTGCCGTGAGCACAGAGACGCAGTCGGAGTGCCAGTCGGGACGATATTCCCCCTCGGGAGATTCTTTTATTTGGCCTCCGTGGAGTAGGCGAACACATGCAAATCATATACACCAACCAAACTTCGGTCTCTCCGTGAGAGCACTCGAGATAACAATAATAATTCTACTCCGAATAGCCGCGTCTTAGTCCGTCCGTCCGTCCGTCCGCACGTTCTCTCCTCCTCCGGAACCTTTTTCACTACAACACAAAGCAGGCACATAAATGCACATCCCCTGATTGGCCTGAGTGCCGCCACCTGCCGCACTCAGGACCAATCCCCCCCCCAGCCAATCCGGTGCGCTCACAACCCGCTCCCCCACTCCCCCTGCAGGTCAGACGTCGCACGTCCCCCCCCCACACTGCCATTGGGCGATTTATGGTCATCATTGACCAGCCGTCCCAATGATCCGTCTTCCTTCGATGCATCAATGCTAACAGGGAGATTATATATAGAAAAATATACAGTGAGACAAACACAAAATTCTAATGGAAGTCAATTCATCTTTCACGATCCATTCACAGTTCTAACTCCCAGGTAACATTTGAACATCAAAGTTATTGAAATTCTTGTGCTGTAATGGCTGAGTACAATACAGAGGATATCAGATCTAACCAAATCTATTACTTATATTTTCTGAGAATTTTAGCTGATGGTGTCCAACTTGCCACCAGTAACCACCGTTCCACTGAAAATCAAACAAGAAGGCTTGCTCTTTGTCTGAGTATTTCTTCTGTCTTGCACTGCACTCATGCTGTGAGATAAGTTCCCCTCGATATTCGGCTAGAAAACAACCCCTTTCAATGGGTACACGTGCAAAAACACCTCTTCCTATTAAAAGGGCATACAAGTATTCACTAGTTTAGTATAAAACAAGTCCCTGAAATGCACGTTCATTATGTCCAACCATTTTTACATTTAAATTCATGTTTACAAGTAATTGTCTGTTATGCACACAATGACTTGTTTTACAGATAATTTTCATGGCAATATAACTTGACAGATTCCTTACATTTGCTAAGGAAAAAATAGGATAAGGTATAGAGGATGTATAGATATATCAATAGCATATAGAGCACAGCTCACTAGCACAAGTAATGACATCCACTTCTGATCCCTACAGATAAGAGAACAGTAATAGAAAATGTTAAATTATAAATGTCACCAACCTTCATTGGTTCAATGAACCTCTCCTCCAAGAAAGGTTTATCAATGGCAGATATGACATGTTCTAAAGCATCCTTCTCTGGAGTAAGACGTTGTCTTCTTTTTGCCATATTAGGTATAGAATTTCTAGCGGGAAGAAATATATACCAAAGTAAATTGCAGAACAGGCACAATATTCAGCCTAATATAATGCAGAGGGGAACCTTCAGGGCCTACTTCTTAAAAATTCTAAACCAAAAAATATGAATATTAAATAATATGTGTATATATATATATATTTTTTTTTTTTAACGATTTAATTTAATTTAATACAATACATTTAATACATTTTCTCTCATCTATGTTCTAAAGTTAAGTTTACTGTCAAGTTCACATCAGCAATGAAAGGGTTACTGTCCTGAAACGTGTTATCCAATCAGAATCGTCCGTCTCTATCGTAGCCCGGTTAGCTAGCTCATTGATTGGTTAAGACTTCACGAATCTCGGGGAAGGCCAAGCTATGTGTTTTGGTTTGGAGAGTGATGGGAAAATTGACCAATCGCGGTTTGATTTAAGCTTCCGCCGCTCTCTCTCTCTCTCTCTCTTGCAGCGACACGCTGTCATTCATTCATATTTCAGCGCTGACAGAGCGGACAGCGCTGGCTCTTCGTCGTATTTGACTCCGTACAGCAACAATATAATGATGATAATTTTAATAAGTGTGCCCCCAGACCCCCCTACAGTGGTTCAGTTTGCAAGCATGGTGTGTGTGTGTTAAATAGATAGTGCGTCTGGCACACGCGTGCCAGACGCACAGAGGCATGCGTAAAACAGCAATTTTGACCTTCATGCTGTTTAGTAAATTTTCGTTTCTGTTGGATTTTTGTGCCTAATATGGAGCCGTTTTGGTCCATGTTTGTAAGTCTTTTTCCCCACATATTTTCATATAACAAACAAACGGGGTCGGAGTGTGTGATTTGAAAACCACCACGGTCTGCTTCCCGTTCACGCATCGCCTCCTTCAGATGCCTGCCGAGACTTTGTGTTTATTTGTTTTAAAACATGAAAATGTAAGAACAGGAGCCGGTCGGACTACTGAAGGCCTAGCTGTAGTGCTCACGGTTCGCCACGAATATAATGTCACTATTTTACGATTACTTTGCAGCTACGCTGCGCTCGTTAGTAGGCCTATGATATAGGCCTACTGAATATAATCGATGTATTTATCAAGTCAAAGGCTATATTGTACAATTTGAAAGACTTTGAGAGACATTGCGTAGCCTATAATTGATAGATGCGTAGAGAATATTAATATTTTTTTCCGTTGCGCACTTCAGAAGCACTCGTGACTAAACTAGGCCTACTGCAGGCTTGGTGAATGACAAAACATAGAAACATACAAATTGCGGTTGAGGTGAACAAATATTGGACAAACGTATTGCTTGCATATTTACATCAACACAAGTATAATGATGAACATACCTCCGCTTGTTCTGCGTCTGCTTCTCTTCTAAGGTCAAGGACGGTATTCTTGTCGTCTTCGCCGGAAATGTAAGGTCAATTTTCCCGCCAACCTTTCCCCGCGTCGTGGTCTAATAGGCCTATCTCACAAAAATCGGAAATGACGTCACACCGGGTAAACATTCTTCCGGCGAAGTCATTTTTGTATTGCCGTTGTCACACCAAATTTGTACCGGGCTGCCAAATTAATTGTACCGGGGTGACGTAATCCATTCAAACGTGCCTAGCAACAGATGACCGCGCCACGACGATCGCAGAGTGACCGCGGACGATCGCGAGATGACCGAGATTTACCTGGCCAAATTCGATTAAACAATGAAATGCAATACCAAATATAAAGTAAAAACAAGTTGTTATCTAGCGATCCGTTATCTGATTATGTGTTATTTTGTCTCTGGCAACATGAGCGCGAATGTTTTTGAAACCTGCTTTATTACACTCAGTTTACTAGCTTAATGCGATTAAACAATGAAATCCAATACGAATATAAAGTTAGTAACTCTAATAAATGTAATTAGGAACGCTAATAAATGTAATGTAATGTGTTATCTGTCTGGTCGCGTTCCGTGAACTATATCGAGAATGTTCGCGAACTTTCCTACGTCATTCGACGCGATCGTCCGCGGTCATCTCGCGATCGTCCGCGGTCATCTCGCGATCGTCCGCGGCGCGGTCATCTGTTGCTAGGCAGGTTTGAATGGATTACGTCACCCGGTACAAATTTGGCAGCCGGTACAAATTTGGTGTAACACCGTCAATGCAAAAATGGACCGTTTCTTCGCCACTTCTCATGGTGGGTTTCCCAAGTTGCCATGGAGGGATGTGCGGCAGCTTTTCGCAGCTTGACACCCGTTTATACACATGTTTTTTCAGGCTGTGTGTAGCTGTTCCAGGTCAAAACGGACTGGGAACAGCTCCATTTAATAAATTTTTTTTTTTATATTCATATTTATTTTATTATATTCATATTTATATTCCCGCCACTACTCAGACACATTAATTCATATTTATTTATTATATTTCCCCACTACAAATTCCACGCTGTCACTTTACTGGCTTATATGTAGCATTGTTGTTGTTTTAATTGTTAATTATGTTGTCGCTCTTTATATGTCTATCTCTTATGTTCTTGGAAACGCTATTTCATCTCACTGTATACTGTGTATATGGCCTGGAAATGACATAAATATCTGAATCTGATCTAGTATTCAGCCTAGACCTTCCCTCGGTTATAATCAGCCGTCTTGAGAAATGCCGACTAGCAGACCAGTGTACTCCCCTTCTGAATCACGAGATTAACTGCCTTCATCCCGTCTGACCCCTGATCCCACTGCTGGTCTTTGGTTCTGTATTAGTTGGGAAGTCGTGGAAATGCAAATACGGTTGTTTTTGTTTGGAATTGGCGCATAGAGGTACACAACAGAAGCTCTTGTTTTTTGACTGCGCCATTGTCAAATATCATGGACTACGCGACCGGAAGTCACTTTACCCGGTGAAGGCAAAATCGAACGCCGAACCAGGAAGTTGTGAGATAGGCCCATTGTTGGGGGAGGAGTTACCCTACAACCAGCCTCGCGAGACGATGATGCAGGACGCCGATGCGCGAGAATCTAACAGCATGATGGCGGTCCAATGGTCGTTTGAAGCGTTGCCACGGTGCCGGGGTCTAAATATAGCTAACTTTGACGCGAAATTATTTCAATCAATTTTGGTTATGCGCGATATTGCCTGGACTGCAATGTTGTTGTAGTCTTGTATTAGTATTAATAGTATTAATACAATGCGAATTTCAGTTAGAGTAGAGTGCTGTGATTCTATTATATAATATGAGTATCTATTATATAAAGTCACAGTTGACGCAAAGTGTGAAAGTTCTCTCTATATATTCCACCACTATTAGGCGATGTCACACAGTTGAGCAAAAACCTACACACACTTACACAAAATATATTCCGAGAAATTAATTGAAAATTAGGACAAGTGATGATTCTTGCACTAGATGCATTATTTAAGGCTGATCACGTGGTATGTCAAGGAAAAGTCAGGACCCATGAATTTTCCATGAGATTTCAAACAACGTCCAGACTTTGTTGGTGTTTGTCCAGAGATTTTGCCAACTTTTTCATGAAAACAAACACACACACACACACACACACACACACACACACACACACCACACACACCACACATC
>OLKM01004461.1:0-22237 GCA_900291075.1 Melanogrammus aeglefinus | reverse complement strand
GATATATATATATACTGAATAGATACATATATATATTCCGTTCCTTCTCTTCTTCTCACTGTTACCATCGGCAATGACAACATCAAGTGACTATGTCATCTGTTCATTAACATGTGTCTGTTCTCCTGAGTCCTCGTGTCTCACAGTCATTAATGATAGCTTCTCAAATCATGAGATGGAGAAGGAGAAAATGTTTGTCATGCTTGACGACGTGTTTAAATAATTAGGCCGATATGGTTGATTATTCATTAAATAGCCAATTTACATTTTTGCAAAAGGCCGATATTATTCATATTAGAATGAAATGAAATGCAAGATAAACCAACTTTATTATCTGCATAAAGAACAAAGTACCAGTCCTAACAGTACCAGTCCTAACAGAACCAGTCCTAAAAGAACCAGTCCTAACAGAACCAGACCTAACAGTACCAGTCCTAACAGTACCAGTCTTAACAGTACCAGTCCTAACAGTACCAGTCCTAACAGAACCAGTCCTAACAGTACCAGTCCTAACAGAACCAGTCCTAACAGAACCAGTCCTAACAGTACCAGTCCTAACAGTACCAGTCTTAACAGTACCAGTCCTAACAGTACCAGTCCTAACAGAACCAGTCCTAACAGTACCAATCCTAACAGTACCAGTCCTAACAGTACCAGTCCTAACAGAACCAGTCCTAACAGAACCAGACCTAACAGTACCAGTCCTTACAGTACCAGTCCTAACAGTACCAGTCCTAACAGAACCAGTCCTAACAGTACCAATCCTAACAGAACCAGTCCTAACAGAACCAGTCCTAACAGTACCAGTCCTAACAGTACCAATCCTAACAGTACCAGTCCTAACAGTACCAGTTCTAACAGTACCAGTCCTAACAGTACCAGTGTGATGTTGCGGTCAGCCGGACACCACATGGTGCAGCCGCTCCGCTCAGAGCCGCTCCGCTCAGAGCCGCTCCCAGTAGAGCCTCTCCGCTCAGAGCCGCTCCGCTCAGAGCCGCTCCCAGCAGAGCCGCTCCACTCAGAGCCGCTCCCAGTAGAGCCGCTCCGCTCAGAGCCGCTCCCAGTAGAGCCGCTCCGCTCAGAGCCGCTCCCAGTAGAGCCGCTCCACTCAGAGCCGCTCCCAGTAGAGCCGCTCCGCTCAGAGCCGTTCCCAGTAGAGCCGCTCCCAGTAGAGCCGCTCCCAGTAGAGCCGATCCGCTCAGAGCTGCTCCCAGTAGAGCCGCTCCGCTCAGAGCCGCTCCGCTCAGAGCCGCTCCCAGTAGAGCCGCTCCCAGTAGAGCCGCTCCACTCAGAGCTGCTCCCAGTAGAGCCGCTCCGCTCAGAGCCGCTCCCAGTAGAGCCGCTCCGCTCAGAGCCGCTCCCAGTAGAGCCGCTCCAAGTAGAGCCACTCCGCTCAGAGCCGCTCCGCTCAGAGCCGCTCCCAGTAGAGCCGCTCCGCTCAGAGCCGCTCCCAGCAGAGCCGCTCCGCTCAGAGCCGCTCCCAGTAGAGCCGCTCCCAGTAGAGCCGCTCCGCTCAGAGCTGCTCCCAGTAGAGCCGCTCCGCTCAGAGCCGCTCCCAGTAGAGCCGCTCCCAGTAGAGCCGCTCCGCTCAGAGCCGCTCCCAGTAGAGCCGCTCCCAGTAGAGCCGCTCCGCTCAGAGCCGCTCCGCTCAGAGCCGCTCCCAGTAGAGCCGCTCCGCTCAGAGCCGCTCCCAGTAGAGCCGCTCCGCTCAGAGCCGCTCCCAGTAGAGCCGCTCCCAGCAGAGCCGCTCCGCTCAGAGCCGCTCCCAGCAGAGCCGCTCCGCTCAGAGCCGCTCCGCAGCAGAGCCAGGTGTGTTCTCAAGGATGAGCGAGCGCCAGTGAGCGGCTCACAACACACACCTTCCTGACGGTCCCTCCTGGGAACGCCGGGCTAAATCCAGCCCCACTTTTTAGGGGGGGTGGGGTGGGGGGGAGTTGATCCACTTGGATAATTGGCAGCGTTTCAGATTCACCAACCAAAACACAACCGCTGGACCGTGGCGCAGCAGTGGGGATACTTCTGTCCATCTGTAATGACGTAATTGCCTTCATTGTGTGTGTATGTGTGCGTCTGTATGTGTGTGTGTGTGTGTGTGTGTATGTGTGTGTGTGTTTCTGCGTGCCTGCGTGTGTGCGTGCCTGCTGCGTGTGTGTGCGTCTGTGTGTGAGTGTGTGTGTGCAGAAGCTCCACCTTGTCCAGTTGTTTGATGCCCTCCTCCACGCAGCAGATGGAGGCCACAGTCCTCAGGGCGTGGGCGTACAGGTCGCTGAAGCAGTCCTGGCGACAGATCTTGAACAAGGCCACCACCGCTCCCTCCTGAGGAACGGAACAGAGCTTTAGGACCACAACCGCTTCTGGATCTACAGGTAGAAGGCTGTTGGTGGGTCTGGGATTGAACAATCATGAAATAATGCATAGTAACAAGAGTTAAAGTAGTCCTGAACTGGTGGTCTCATGAACACACATCACATGTGTCGTTTGCGAGGCCAGGTTCAGTATGTTTCCTGTTCCTCATGGCCTGGTCAGCACATTGTATGTTTCCAAATCAACAGGGTGTGGTTTGAGTTGTTTCAAAATGTGGACTGTGTCCTGGTCGTGGTGGGCGGACAGCAAGACAGCTGGTTTGATTGGCCCAGAGGTTACAAGAGCAGCTGCTTCCACCACTACAGGGTCCACGCCCGCAGCCTTCTGAGAAGGTACCGTGCAGGTTGACGGATCATGAAAGGTGGCACACATCTCAGTGGATCAAAGCCATTGTTAATGCTTTTCTAACCAGGAGTGTAATGCAGGAAGACATCGTTTGGATAGCCTTCAGACCGCCTGGGACCCATGGGGCGGTTTTAGCCTTCACCAGAGCAGAAATAGGTACCAAACGGCTTATGCAAAGTGTATTGATCCAACTTGTTCATTTCTTACCTTTTTAATAAAGAAAATATACGTATTCTTTAGAAAAACGACATGCAATCTAATGTAGGATTAGGCAGTTTTCTGCCTGGACCCCATCAACTCTCTGATTGGATCATAATTTAAAAGGCGTTGGCTGACAACGGCCTGCATTCCCAAACATTAAGTCCAAACATCACCAATAGGAACCGACATTGCTTTGACCACAGATCCTACTGAGCCCAGCGGACAGACTATGGAGTAGTTAGACCCTACCGAGCCCAGCGGACAGACTATGGAGTAGTTAGACCCTACCGAGCCCAGCGGACAGACTATGGAGTAGTTAGACCCTACCGAGCCCAGCGGACAGACTATGGAGTAGTTAGACCCTACCGAGCCCAGCGGACAGACTATGGAGTAGTTAGACCCTACCGAGCCCAGCGGACAGACTATGGAGTAGTTAGACCCTACCGAGCCCAGCGGACAGACTATGGAGTAGTTATGAGGTTCTTCACACGCAGCGCGGCATCAGAATAAAAGGCCCACAAGAAAAACGTGTGGCGTGTTTCTCCAGCCCACTCTGGGGCTCATTGAGGTAAATCACACACAGTATTATGTTACACCAGCATGGAGGGCCAGATTGCACTATCCAATGAGGTCCCAGCAAGTCCAGGGGAATGCTGGATACAAGCAGAGCAGGGGAATTACCAACGGACCCCGCAGCTCGTCACGTGGAGGCCAAATTGGGCAGCTATCGAAGGATTTGCGTCACAGTCCATGTCGTCAGACGACAAACAACCAGAACATTTCTACTAATATTCAGGAACAAAAGAAAGGGAATTGAATAATTTCCCCGCGGTTGTTTCATTTTGTGTGAAATAAACCAAACAAGAACTGCCCGCCGCAGCGCATGAGACAGACGCCATCTGCAAACAAAACACTTGCAGCAGCAGGTATTGAATCCCATTTACCGGGCGATGCCGCGAAATGCTGTGGAGGAAGGCGCGGGCTGTAACTACGGCCATTATCCTAACAAGCTCCAGTGTCGTCAGGAGAGTGGAGTGGCTGTTCACCGTGCCCTCGGAGCTCACCACCCCCCCTGAGACCCCTTGTAGCCGACACCGTCAGGTAGCCAGCGCTGTGCACCACATACACCACCGCTGACAGAGTGCCCATTTCCCTCAGGACCAACCAGTTGAACAAAATTTTTGTTTTTCTATGATGCAAATTTGGTTTGGTTGGCAGTGGAGGAGAATGCGGCTGAAATGATAGTTTGTCATTTTGGTGATAAGGTCTGTTGGATGATGTGTCAGATCTGAGGCTCGTTGAGCGGGGTCACCGGGTAAAGGTTTGGAGAGTTCAGGCCGCGGGTTGCATTGAGCAGAGCATGTGTACATTTATCGGTTTGCCGGTTTGTCAAAAATTCAGGAAAAGCTTAATTAGAAAGAGGAATAAGATAACACCTTTGTGTGTGTGTGTGTGTGTGTGTGTGTGTGTGTGTGTGTGTGTGTGTGTGTGTGTGTGTGTGTGTGTGTGTGTGTGTGTGTGTGTGTGTGTGTGTGTGTGTGTGTGTGTGTGTGTGTGTGTGTGTGTGTGTGGTGTGTGTGTGTGTGTGTGTGTGTTGAGTGTGTATCTGGTAGAAGTGTGTTGTGTGTGTGTGTGTGTGTGTGTGTGTGTGTGTGTGTGTGTGTGTGTGTGTGTGTGTGTGTGTGTGTGTGTGTGTGTGTGTGTGTGTGTGTGTGTGTGTGTGTGTGTGTGTGTGTGTGTCTGAGTGTGCGTGTTCTTCAGTTCTGCTTTATTCATTTCAGTATGAATGCATTAAATCATCTACTATCCCATAATATAACATCATTTGTTTTCTTCTAAGAATACCGAGTACATCCAAATGGTCAGTAGTAAGTAGTGTTTGGGTGTGTGTGCGGGTGTGTTTCCTGGTTGCAACAGCCTTCTGTTCATACAGGTTCAGCAAATTTATTTAAAACATTTGCAACTTCTGTACATCCGAGAAGAGTTAAAACATCTCATAGGAATTCATCTGATTCATCTCAGTGTTATTTTATTTTTTTAATAATCATAAAAACCAAGTCCTGAACAATGAACCAATCTGACTCTAAAAAATATATACATTAATTCAATTAAATATTGGTATATGTACAATTATATATGAAACCTATATTCCTGTTGCCACAGGCTCTGAAGAGCTCTTCATGCCCGTGCCTTCATTCTGCTCATCAAGCCTTTTCCATTCATACCAGCCTGTTTGATTTTACAGCTTTGTTTAAAGACGTTCCGTTTAATCCAGTTTAATGTCATGCATTTCATGCAGCGTTTCAGTTGGACAGCCATTTGTCATGGCTCCAGTGATTTTTGTTGCTTCCGTTCTTTATGTTTAAGGTGTAATTGGGCCATTACAGATCCCCCATGTTATTCTGATCAGGCTGGGGAGGGTTCTGCTGACCGTGACCGTGGTACGGTCCTCGTGGCGGCTGGGGGCTGGCGGAGCTGTGTAATAAAGGAATACTGAGGGGTCTTGACCCCCAATGGGGAATGACAGCCCAGATTCTCGGACAAGGGAGGCTTGTGTATGTGTGTGTGTGTGTTACTTTTGTTATTGTGTTATAACTTATTCATCATCATCATTGTATTATGGTGTAATGTGTGTTTCATTTCTAAGTACGATAAGCAATGTGCGTGTGTGTGTGAGTGTTTGTGGGTGGGAGTGAGTGACTAGTGTGTTTGTGTGCGTGTGTGTGTGTGTGTGTGTGTGTGTGTGTGTGTGTGTGTGTGTGTGTGTGTGTGTGTTGTGTGTGTGTGTGTGTGTGTGTGTGTGTGTGTGTGTGTGTGTGTGTGTGTGTGTGTGTGTGTGTGTGTGTGTGTGTGTGTGTGTGTGTGTGTGTGTGTGTGTGTGTGTGTGTGTGTGTGTGTGTGTCAGCGAGCACGGTGCATTTGTGTCTTTCTGTCTTTCTGTCCATGTGTTTAATCAAGAGCGTCCAGGATTTGAGCGGAGAGCTAATGGCGGTTTGAGACTTCCTGTCTGGGCTGTGATGCGTTATCTGTAGATAGAGCGTTGTACAGATACAAGATAAAAGGTGTAATGGTTTAAAAAGCTCAAATGATCAATAAAGAGCGACAGGGAAATAAGGTCGTTGGGATTGTAACATTACAGTAAATCACTAATGATTACAGTAAATCGCTGATGCCTCATCAGTCCGACCTGAGCCTGTCCAGCTGAAAGCCCTCAGTCCAGCCGACCAGCTGCATGCTGGGAGAAGAAAAGGTTCCGGATATCAGAGGACCAGGAGGAAGAGGACGACGTGTCTTCCTTTATACATTCTGCTGTTTGTTCTGTGGCCACTGGCGGCATAACAAATTTGCTTATTCCTTTACGTTTCAAAGTGCATGCTGGGACGTGTAGGAATGCAGTGTCACCTTGGCGATGATGCTGCACAGCTGTGGTCCGTCCTGAGTCAGGGACAGCAGGTTACTGATGGCGCTGCTGATGGTGTACACGCTGTCCGACGACTCCACCTGTTTGATCAACACCTGGCACATGGTTTGAAGTAAGATTTGAAGGCCAGGCGTGTGTATTCATAAGTACTCCTCAAACACATGTGACATTCAACGTGACATGGCATGGGACACGGCACATACCTGGATTTCATTGGCCAGCGCCATGTCAATCATGTTGCTGAACGAATCGCTGACGTTCGTGAGAATCTCATGGATGGCTTCTCTCATGGACTTGAGGAAGAACTCGTCGTCGGTGTGCAGGCACCTGCCGGCAGAGCAGAGGTGTACAGAGTCTCATTCATGAAAGCCTCGTTCTAGCAGTATGACGTGCTGTGCTCCTCAGGCCTGTACCTCTCTGTGATGTTGGTTAGCTCCATGCACTTTTCTAGCAGACTTTTTTCATACTGCAACAGAAGGGGCAAAAAGGAGCAAATGAATACATTGTGCAGAATGCGCTGCATCTGCAAGGGAAAGATCAGTACATCTCCTGACAATCAAATGGGATAGCAATGTTCTCCCAATTTTTACGTTTCACTCACACTAGTTAGTGGAACGTAGTTTGTCAGGGTTAGTATTGGCGTGATCTGATTATATTGGGTTTACAAAATCCCCAAACCGTATTTTTTGTTTACGAAAGCTACCTTCTGCATCTCAGGGGGCGTGCTCCTCGCCGCGCCGTACTCCTGCACCAGCGAGCGCACGTGGCAGTTGGCGCGCACGGCCGTGCTGTGCACCCTCTGCCAGCGGCCCCTCTCCAGCCTCTGGAACATCTTGCCCAGCTCGGTGCTGACCACCAGGGCCCGGCGCAGCAGCGACTGCAGGTTGTTCCTGGTCACCACGTGCTCGCCGCCCGCCCCCAGCGCCGAGGCCACGATCAGCTCCCCCTGGTAGCCGCTCTCCTCCTCCGCCCCGATGTGCTTGGCCTGCAGCACGCACATGCACTCCACCTCCGTCATGTGGCGCAGGTCCTCCATCCACCGCTGCACCGAGTCCACCTGGAGGGCCTTGACTCTGCTGCTCACCACCCGAAAGACAGACAGCAGGGACACATGTCTTATGCTATGCAATGTTATTGAGCTCCTCTCCCCCTGTCTGTCTGTCTGTCCCCTTCCTTCCTGCTTCTGTTAGTCTATCTCTCAGTATCCACAATGATGACTGCATGTCACTCCATCTGTCTTTCTCTCTACAGCTGTAAGTGTTAACATTTCTGCTGCTAAATAAAGACTCAATACAACGTCCAATGTAATTACGTGCTCACATTGAGTGGAAGTTATTCAAAGTAATACGTTCAAAATGTCAAATGCTCGTGACTAAGGCTACGTTTACATGATGGCGGTCTGAACCAAAGACGCAAAAGTGGCGTCGCGTCTTCACTTTTTATTCCGCGCTTAGACAAGCGTTTTCAGGAGGAAATCTGCATGCATACGGTGACGCAAAAGTGTGTGGAATTCGATTGGGTATGCATGGCAGGCGGCTAGGTGGGGCTGTGATACACTATCAGACAACACCGCCATGTCTGAGCGCATGCGTAGAATCTTACTTCTTCACTTAACTGCGCCGCGAAAACCAAAACATAATTACAGATCCTTCTCTGTTCAGTACTACTATCTGTACATATCCTGTACATTTCGTACAGCGGCCCTTCTCCAGCCTCTGGAACATCTTGCCCAGCTCGGCGCTGACCTCCAGGAAGTGGCGTAGCAGCGACTGCAGGTTGTTCCTGGTCACCACGTGCTCGCCCACCGCCCCCTCTGGAACAAAGCGGGCGGGCGGCGACGGGCTGTACGTTTATTAGAGCTGCTAGAGCAGCTTGACGGTCCGACGCATGGAAATAATCCTTCATGTTTGTTTATTTCCCTACTGGGGCATGTGTGTGACGTAAACGCATACGTGACGTGAGCAGATCTGAGCAGAGTTTTGCGTCTTGGCAGTGTAGACGGAAACGCTACGGCGGAGCGTATTCAAGTTTTCCACTCTGGAGGGCGGTTTCAGATTTATGCGTTTTTAAGCCGTCACCGTCTAAACAAAAGGCTCTTCCGAGAAAATATTTTTTGTCGTTTTTACCCGCAAGCCTCCTCGTGTAAACGGGGCCTAAGATGGCCAAAACAGAGTCACAAGAGATCTCACGCTGACTCTGTCTCTTATCACGCCACCCAGTGAGGCTGACTCTCTGAACACCCAGTGAGACTGACTCTGAACACCCAGTGAGGCTGACTCTCTCTGAACACCCAGTGAGGCTGACTCTCTCTGAACACGCCACCCAGTGAGGCTGACTCTCTCTGAACACTCAGTGAGGCTGCTCTCCCTGAACCAGTGAGGCTGACTTCTCTCTGAACACAGTGCGATGTTGACAGTGGCTGACTCTCTGAACACCCAGTGAGACTGACTCTCTGAACACCCAGTGAGAGACTGACTCTGAACACCCAGTGAGGCTGACTCTCTCTCACTCCAGTGAGGCTGACTCTCTGCAAGCATGAGGCTGACCTCTCTGAACACCCAGTGAGGCTGACTCTCTCTCTGAACACCAGTGGAGGCTGACTCCTCTCTGAACACCAGTGAGGCTGACTCTCTCTTGAACACGCAGTGAGGCTGACTTCTCTCTGAACACCCCAGTGAGGCTGACTCTCTCTGAACCACCCAGTGAGGCTGACTCTCTCTGAACACCCAGTGAGGCTGACTCTCTCTGAACACCTCAGTGAGGCTGACTCTCTCTGAACACCCAGTGAGACTGACTCTGAACACCCAGTGAGGCTGACTCTCTCTGAACACCCAGTGAGGCTGACTCTCTCTGAACACGCCACCCAGTGAGGCTGACTCTCTCTGAACACTCAGTGAGGCTGACTCTCTGAACACCCAGTGAGACTGACTCTCTGAACACCCAGTGAGACTGACTCTGAACACCCAGTGAGGCTGACTCTCTCTGAACACCCAGTGAGGCTGACTCTCTCTGAACACCCAGTGAGGCTGACTCTCTCTGAACACCCAGTGAGGCTGACTCTCTGAACACCCAGTGAGGCTGACTCTCTCTGAACACCCAGTGAGGCTGACTCTCTCTGAACACCCAGTGAGGCTGACTCTCTCTGAACACCCAGTGAGGCTGACTCTCTCTGAACACCCAGTGAGGCTGACTCTCTCTGAACACCCAGTGAGGCTGACTCTCTCTGAACACCCAGTGAGGCTGACTCTCTCTGAACACCCAGTGAGGCTGACTCTCTCTGAACACCCAGTGAGGCTGACTCTCTCTGAACACCCAGTGAGGCTGACTCTCTCTGAACACCCAGTGAGGCTGACTCTCTCTGAACACCCAGTGAGGCTGACTCTCTCTCACTGAACACCCACAGTGAGGCTGACTCTTCTCTGAACACCCAGTGAGGCTGACTCTCTCTGATCACACCCAGTGAGGCTGGACTGACTCTCTCTGAACACCCAGTGACAGTGACAGTGCTGACTCTCTCTGAACACCCAGTGAGGCTGACTCTCTCTGAACACGCCAGTGAGGCTGACTCTCTCTGAACACCCAGTGAGGTGCTGACTCTCTCTTAACACCCAGTGAGGCTGACTCTCTCTGAACACCCAGTGAGCTGACTCTCTGAGTGAGCTGACTCTCTCTGAACACCCAGTGAGGCTGACTCTCTTAACACCCAGTGAGGCTGACTCTCTCTTAACACCCAGTGAGGCTGACTCTCTCTGAACACCCAGTGAGGCTGACTCTCTCTGAACACCCAGTGAGGCTGACTCTCTCTGAACACCCAGTGAGGCTGACTCTCTCTGAACACCCAGTGAGGCTGACTCTCTCTGAACACCCAGTGAGGCTGGGCGTCAATGAGCCAGCGGCCGTTCACCGGTGAATCACTGGCCCTTAGATCAATGATGCCTGGAGGTTGATCACGGACCAATAAACGCTGCCGTTCAGCTCGTTAGCTGGAGAGCCTTCCTCCGCCACATCCTCTCACTGCCAACACATCCCCCCCTCCTCCTGACCCCTGACCCTGAGGGGCTGGACAGTCAGAGTCCCCCAGAGGAAGATAACATACTATATAGAGTAAGAGATAATATACTATATAGAGCACGATAATATATATACTATATATAGAGTAAAGAATAGATAATACTATATAGAGCACGATAATATACCTATATAGAGTAAGATAATATGCTTATAGATATATATAGAGTAAGATAATATGCTTGATATAGTAAGATAATATAATATATAGTGTCAGACTCATTCATTAATATTTCAGTCAAAACATTGTTACATTTGTATATGATTGTAAATGAGTATCTCTCAAGAATAAACGAGAGGTTGGAAACACTGGTACAGTAGATAGAAAGTACAGAACAGAGAGTGGAGCACATTGACTGTATAGAGAGAGAATATAGAGAGTATAGTATATAGAGCAGAGTCTAGAGTCTCAACCATAGAGAGGAGCAGCACAGGCCAGGCCAGGGGTGACAAACTAACAAGCTTCGTCCCACACACTGAATGCTGACACTAAAGTAGTCATCTGAACATCCTCAGTAAGTGTCCGTGTGCATGGGGAGGACTTGGTGAATCACCTCATGGTCCACTCAACAGTCCAAGGAGAGTGGAGGAGGGCAGACAGGGGAAGTCCCTGTCTGCCTCTTCCATCGACCCAGGGCAGCCACCATCTCCCTGCAGCCTCCTTAAGGCGCCTGGGGCGTTCATCTTCTCCCAAAGCTGATCTAACCCGAGTGGGCCTTGGTAGAGGCTCCAGGAGGGCTGGTTTGTTTTGAGACAACGCAGCCTCTGACTGTGTTGACACGAGGCAATCGATGTGGACTAAGGAGGCCGCCGAAGGGCGACGAAACAGACGAGATTCACAGGATCCATGATTCACGCACACTCCTTAAGGAACGTGCAGAACATACACACACAGCATTTATATGTGATTGGACGTAAATGTAAGAGTTTAAATTGCGTGTTTTGTGTAGTCATAGTAAATGGTGTGTTTTAATTGTGATCATTTATTAGTTAATTAGAACAGTTAAATGAAAAAAAGATTGAAATGATCAGATACTCTCCTAACTAACAAAAAATTGTGACAATCCGTCGTTCATCAAATACTAAGTTTCCAAGAGGAAGAGCGGGAGAAGACTATGAAGGCATTTCAACTGCATTATTTTGATTTTACTATTACGCATTCACAAATAAAGAAAGAGTATGTTTGTCTCTCTCCCTCCCGTTTATCATAACATGGTCAGACCAATGCCCTATATATATTCAAAGAAGAAACATCCAAGCCATTAGAATGGGAAAGTAGGCCAATTCAACCCATTCCCTGTAATGGCGACACACAACAGTGGCTGGTTTTCACCGTCACCAAGCTCTCACTTTTCGGCAGGAGGTTAGACGCTGAGCGTGTGTGTGTGTGTGGTGGGGGCAGGATGTGTGTTGTGGTATTAATATGTTTGTTTTCCAAAGCGAGGCAGTCCTCTTCACTGTGCTGAGGATGATTCATATCTGTATGGCCGCCGCTCACATCCACACCGGTGGCCATTACACAGAGGGGGCACGAAAGAGGGCCACCTTCCCCACTCCTCCTGGGGGGCTGGGAGCAGCGGGGGGGAGTCACGAGCTGGCTTCTCACCATCTGCCCTCTCTCCTCTCAACTCCTGACGAGGAGTGGCATTGAGGGTGGAGAAGAGGGGGAGGGTGTAGCCAGCCGGGGCGGACATTGACAGCCTCAGTTAGAAACGCAGATGAACTTGATCTCCGGGGGTCAGATTTCATTGGATTAACAACTTTTGGAGCTCTTTTTGAATTCTTAAAAAATCTGAAACAGTCGTCGTTTTTGTTACTTGTTTTGAATGATTGCTCATACTGCAATCAATGTTTAAGTGATGTTATTGGATGGAAGCACTGCATAATGTCCTCCATGTTATGTTTCTTCAGAGGAAATGAGTTTTATCAGGGTGATTGCAAATAATTACTGTTGAAGCTGATAGTGAGTGGGTTCAATCCAAAGAGAGGTTGTGAAAGAAGAAAGCACGGCTCGGCTCTCTGCAGGAACACACAACCACGCCGTTCTATGGAGTCACATGACGGCATTGCGATCACTGGGGAACAAACTACGTTGTTCACTCTAACTACTCTCCAATGTGGCAGGCCGGGTGAATGTAGTCCGTCAAGTGGACCACAGGGAGCCTGCTGTCATGATTCTCTTTTGAGAAGTGTTGTGCAACAAAACAACATGTGGAATCCTCTTGTGTCGTTGCATCTTGTGTGTCCATGATTGTGTATCCATGATTGTGTATCCATGATTGTGTATTTGCGGAAGCGGCGGCCTGTTGGGAGTGTTGCATCTACAGCCTCTTTTACACAGTGTTTCCAGGTTAATTCCTGGGATAACCTCTCAGGTAGTGCAGGTGGTTTTCACCTTTCACACATGCAGCTACTTTCTTCAACATCGCCATCTGGCTCCTTTCACAAATGGCAATGCCAGAAGAAATACAAGAAAAGATGTGCAATGGAAACATCTAGAGAGGAGCAGAGAGGAGTAGAGAGGAACGCCTCACTGAGAGGAGCAGAGAGGAGGAGAGAGGAGGACAGAGGAGTAGAGAGGGAGAGAGGAGAGAGGAGGAGAGAGGAGAGAGCAGGAGAGAGGAGGACAGAGGAGTAGAGAGGAACGCCTCACTGAGAGGAGCAGAGAGGAGGAGAGAGGAGGAGAGAGGAGTAGGAGAGGAGTAGAGAGGAGGAGAGAGGAGGAGAGGAGTAGAGAGGAACGCCTCACTGAGAGGAGTAGAGAGGAGTAGAGAGGAACGCCTCACTGAGAGGAGCAGAGAGGAGGAGAGAGGAGGAGAGAGAGGGAGGACGTCATGAGAGGAGTAGAGAGGAGGAGAGAGGAGGACGGCTATAGTGAGAGAGGAGAGAGGGGAGAGGGGAGGGAGAGAGGAGGAGAGGAGGAGAGGGAGGAGAGAGGAGGAGAGAGAGAGGAGGATGAGGAGGGAGAGAAGAGAGAGGAGAGAGGAGAGAGGAGGAGGGGAGAGAGGAGAGAGGAGAGGGAGAGAGAGAGAGAGGAGAGAGGAGGGGAGGAGAGGAGAGGAGGAGAGAGGAGGAGAGAGGAGGAGAGAGGAGGAGAGAGGAGTAGAGAGGAGGAGAGAGGAGGAGAGAGGAGAGGAGAGGAGGAGAGAGGAGGGGAGGAGGAGAGGAGAGGAGAGGAGAGAGGAGGAGAGAGGAGGAGAGAGGAGGAAGGAGGAGAGGGAGGAGGAGGAGAGGGAGGAGGAGAGGGAGGAGGAGAGGGGGATGAGATGAGGAGGAGGAGAGGAGAGAGGAGAGAGCAGGAGAGAGGAGAGAGGAGGAGAGAGGAGAGGGGAGGGAGAGAGGAGAGAGGAGAGAGGGAGGGAGAGAGGAGCGCTCTGATCTGAGGTGAGGGAGAATCATGAGATTCTTGAGAGAGGGGGCTGATTAGAGAGTAAGCGGTATATCATTGCAGCAAGAGTTAGATGGGAAGCTGTGGAGGCAAGTATGGAGGTGTAGTCACGTCCACATCTTAGCATCGTGCGTCAATCGTCATGCCTCTTCCTGAAGGAGTCGGTGCTTTTCATTCACAAACGGCTGTATAGCATTGATCGGAATGCAGTCGGTCTGAGTATGGCAGTGTGCGATTCCATCCATGGTCTCAGTCTCATTCACAATCTAGGCGTGTTGCATGTCATCGAAAGACTTCCTGTCTGAAGCGTCCTGCTATTGATTCAGCATCACAGCCGCACAGCATATACGAAATGTCGTCTTTGTGAGCGTTTCTATTAAACATAAGTGGTGATTCTGCACATGTGGACGGAGGGCACATTAAGCTTTGGGTACGCTTCATAACGCCGACACAGAGGAGCCTTTACGAGCTTGTCAGGATCATCATTGCTGTTGGGTTGGGTGTTGCCCAGGTTGATTTTAACAGATGTTTTTCAGGTAAAGGGAGCGCTGTTACTGGTGGAGAACGATCAGTGGACTTGGTTGGGGTTACGCAGCCCCTGTGGAGTCTCTCCAAGTCCTATTTGAAAATTCATATTGGAAGCAGCGCGAGAGCTTATTCCACAGCCCACGATGTAATGTGATGATTTGTTGATATTTTGACTGTATATTTGATTTGAGTTTGTATTGTTTTCTTACACTCTAGTCCAGCCATTATGGCAAAGGTGAAGAGAGCAAAGAGGATAGGCTGTGCAAATCCCTTCAGCTTTGTAAACATATGCACGTGGACAAGTTGAAATAGTTGTGAAAAGTGGAATTTGCGAATCTCCAAAATATGATTCTTAATTTGGCTACTTTTAACAAGTTATGTTTTTCATTCGAGGAATGGATGTCTGGAAGTGGTCTCTTTAAATCTTTAGCCTTGAGTCCTCAAGGCAGATGCTATGCTTCGTTAAAAATCCTACACTGACCCTTTGGCTTGGTCTCTTGGAACCATATGTAGGTGATCTTTTCTAGCCGTCCTCAGTCGACTTTAGGACTCAAGGTCTCCAAACATCGATGCTTTTTTCTCTTGTTCATGAATCGACACACAGGAGAGTTTAAGAGTTGAGTTGAGAAGGAATCTGTCTGTGATAACTCCGCCATTCCCTCTCTAAGTTAAGCATCGCTTGGGGATGGACGATGCAGACTCCATCCACTGCTTGGATCTGGAAAGCATGGCGGAAGTCACCACTGCACCAGTTTTTACCTTGCACGATACTGCAATGCAAGGGCTTCTGAATGTCTGGCAGACGTCAGCACTTGACAACTGCCCCATCCTGAGTTAACCTACAAAGACTGTGCTCCTCCTATGCAGGGCGATTGCCACACATGGACTTATTGGGTCTCCTTTGAACATCACTGTATCTCCTTCTCAACTGGCAGAAACCTCGGTGTGTTATTGACAATCAGTTATGCTGCCGCAACATCACTGCGGTGGCCGATCCTGCAGATTGCACTTTTACACATCCGCAGAATCCGGCTTTCCTCACAGGGAGCGCTCAGCTTCTAGTGCAATCACTGTCATCCCCCGCTCGACTTACTGCACTCATGGCTGGACTACCTGCCTCTGCGATTACCTTTGCACGCATCAGGTGCGGCAGCACGCTTGTGTTCACCTACCGAATTTTCCATGTGACGCGCTCTTCGCGGGACTCCACTGGCTCCTGTTGTAATCGCTCAATTTAAGCCGATGTACTGGCATACAAGGCGTGATGGAACTACCCCTGTCTACTCAAGCGTTGGTCAGCCAATCCCAGCTTCGATCCTCGGCTGACTATCTGGCTGGACGTCTGGTACCGCCATCGCTAAGAGGGCAACGGTCGATCAACAAGTCACCACTATTTTCTCTGTTTGGGACTCAGTGGGTGGACTGAGCTCCTGCTGCGGTGTCAGGATCGCAGAGTCGCTCACCAGCTTTCTGAAAGATCAAATCTCACTGTTCCAGTTTAACCTCGATCTGCCTAGCTACCCAGCCCTTCAGCCACCATTTGTATGTTGTACGTCCTGGCACTTAATGTACACTTTGTTGTGCGCATTTAATCTAAATGACACTTATTTATAGTACTCATTGTGTGATCTGCAGTAGCTGCTATCACTGCACGGAATTGGTTAGTGATTGTTAGTACTTGCACTTTGTTATATTGAAACTCTTTTCTTGTACCACAGTGATTATTGTTTCATCTTCTTATTGACAGGTGTATGATTGTAAGTCGCTTTGGATAAAGGCATCTGCTAATGCCTAAATTGTATAAATGGTATAGCCTTGATCAGGCATACTCTACGGAGTGGAATGTCAGAGTCTTCAGCAGATCTGACGATAATACCACAAAAGGCCTTTCAATACAATAGGATTGGTCTTTGGTATTCTAGTGCCCAGCGATATAGCACGCGCCATGGCCTATGCTATCTGGGTGCATCATTCGTCTGGAGGTATGGATTGTAGCCACAAGGACAAATGTGAGTTATTCAAAGACTCTTGAGTTTGTGGTCATCATTGCAGACATGGCTCCCACAATCTCGATCGTTGCTGTTCTGGCATCGCCGAAAATGTGAGAGAATGCGCTCATTCTTGGGCTCATCAATTATACCACAAATTTCTGGCCAAACCTCGTCCACTGTGTTGCACCCCTACACTGTTTATTCAATTGGCAGAATGAAGTGGTCCAAGATTGCGACGAGCGTTGAGACTGCTAAACGTTTATCACATCAGAGGGGTCTTGACCATCTTTGCTGTCTCCCTCTGCGCCTTGGCTGCGATGCTTCCCATAATGGTATCGGCGCTGTGCTCTCACATGAATGCCTGATGGGACGGAGCGGCCCATCGCTTCTGCATCAAGATCTCTTAACGCTGCAGATGCAACTATGCCTAATTTGACAGAAGAGGCTTGGGTTTTAGTATGGTGGGTGAAGGTCTAACCAATTTTACGGAAAGCATTTTCACATTATCAAGCATCCACCCTTGTTTCGTATTTAACCCGCTCAAGAGTGTGTTCTGAGGATGGCAGCCGGCACGCTTACAACGTGGGCTTGTTTCTAGGTTGCTGTCCTACGTATTGAATTTAAAGGGACAACAGCCGGGAAAAGCGATGGCTCCTCTACGCCTCCCGCATGAGCCACACGGTGGGAACATGACCTAGTTACGCGTTCCACCTGAGATCACTCGTGTCCTGTATATGGAGGTTCAGTTGAATGGGATGGCCATAGTGCTTATTATAAGGTATATGAGTTTAACTTGCCTGTGGCCAACTCTGGTACCCCCCTGCTCCCTGAGTCCAGTATTCGGTGTTGCAGCTTGGTGTTGTGAGATGTGTCATTGTGCCCCGCAGCTGCGTCCAGGTGTGAGTCACTGCGAAGGCATCTCGGGTGTAGTAAAGACGAAGACTTGCTGAAGCTGCGTCTGGTGGCTGGGCATAGACAGTCATTGAAAGCCTCGCCAAGATCTGCAGTGTGCCAGCAGATACAGCGCCAGCCGAGACGCACCCTCCATCATAGGGAGTGGCCCACTACTCCAAGCAACGTATTCACATTGACTATGCAGGACCTTATGGATGGGATGTCCTCATTGTGGTGGCTTTAGTAATTCACAGTGAAACAGGCCACATCTGCTAAAACTGTGGCATTCTGGCGAACTCTGCTTCTCACACACGGGTTTGCCTCACAACTGGGTGATTGACCATGCAAGCATATTCACTGGAAGAGGAGTTCAGAGGTTCTTCAGGAAGAATGGTGGATAAGCATTACCTGGCTCCTCACCATCCTGCAACAAATGTTAGCGGAGCATTTGTACCAGTCTTTCAACAGTGATGAAGCCGTGGGGAAGGAGGGATTGTTGGTTATCTAAAGTGGCAAACTTCCAACTGGCTTATCAAACCGTGCCGCTACACGGGCGCACCAGCGATGCTGTTTCATGGGCAGAACCTGAGATCGCGTTTGGATTTGTAAGCCAGACAATCGGAAACTTTACTGGGAAAATGAATAGATATTTTGATGTCATTATACAAGCAACAGATTTTTGTTTGTAGCAGTCTTCCAGTTGCACAGTTTCTATAAATTACTATTATTCAGTAATTATCCAGATATATATTTATCTTTCAAGTATATATCTATTAAATGTTTGAAAGTCCAAGTCCTTAGGTGCAATGTCATCAATGTGTGTGTGAGATGAGTGGGTTCCAGAGTGGCTAGTAGAGTAGGGTGAGTTTAATAGTTAACAGCTCGATGCATCAGAAACTGTTGTGCAGTCTGTAGTGCGGCGGGCAGTGTCCTGTTTGTCGTTCTGAGGGCAGGAGGGTAAGAGGCAGTGTCGGTTGTGTGTCTCTGAGGTGCTTGACCTCGAGTACGCGGGTGGTATGATGTCTCATCGGGGGCTGGTGCGGGTGATTCCTCACGGTTTAAGTGATGCGCTGGATAGCTTTTCTGTTATTGTGGTAGCCAGACGAACCATGCAGTTGGCAGTATGTTGATAATACTCAATGGTGACTGTAGAAGTCACCCGCAGTTTGTGGGAGCAATTCCAATTGTGTTGGCCTCTGTGGGGTGGGTTTGCATCGAGGTAAGTGAGAAGAGAAGGGGCTCACACAACCCTGGTCGCGTGTTCAGTGTGTGTGGGAATTGTCTCCCATCTGCAGTCTGTGTGCCGATGGTGAGAGTCCAGCGCCCGCTGCTCAGGTGTTACTGTGTTGGCCCAGGGGGTCCGCTTGTGCAAGTTTATGGTGGGGGGATGGAGATGAGGTGGGGCGATGTCTTGAATGCATGCCGCATAACTTTCACGCTGGTCAAGGTTGTGTCAGGGTGGGTGGGGGCTGCACACTGCGTCTGTCATGACCTGTTTCGGCTGTAGGCTGTGTTTGTAATTAAGGAGGGGATGCTGTTCTTCAAGTGCCCAAGTACGAGTTGTCAAGCTTCGTTACCAGGGTCGTCAGCCATGGCCGGTAGTCAATTGGACTTAAATGCTGATTGTTTGGGACGGATGATTGTGCTGTTTTGCTGTGAGGAGTCGCACAGGAGGTTAAACAGGTCTGTGGACCGCAGTCAGTCCGCTGGCACGTCTTCAGAACCCACCCTGGTCTCGTCAGGTCCAGTCTTTTGTTTGGCGTTATGTTGCTGCAGGTCTGTTCTCACGCCGTTGGTCCGTAGACCATAGGTGAGGGTTCTTGTGGCCCGCTGCTGTCACTGTTTCAGTGCGCACCTGGCAAAAAGCGTTGGTCTGTTCAGGGAGGGATGGAGTTGGCATGTGAGGTAGTCTGCTGTTGTAGCGTCCGTTCTGAGCCTGCCAACGTGTCGAGAGTCTGCGCTTGATGCTCTCTTACGCTTTATGGCCGTGGTTGCTTTGTTCCTGAGCCCTTTTCAGAATGGACTTGCTGTTCTGTAGGTCTCTGCATCACTGAGTGTAAAGTGCCGATCCCGGCGCCTTCAGCGGCTTCATGTAGACAGACAGGTAAACAAGCTGGAACATTCAGTTTGAACAAGTGTTGCACAGCTCTAGAAGAGAAAACAACAGAAATGGCGGGGAGGATTCGTCAACCAGGAACATGATGTCACACTCATGGTTGTAGGTTTTGACAATGGTCTGGCGCAGGATGTTGACATTCTGCGGGGCAATGGCTAAGATCATATGTGAGGCTCGGAGGGGCTGAATTCTCGAAGCGGACTTTTGTGATGCTCCACAGGGTCTGCGTAACCCAACAGTCCAGGATTTCTGGTTCTAACCAGCGTTCATGAGGAAATCACAGAGCCTAGATTTGATTTGTAGTCTTTACTGACTACCCTTTGTTGTTGTTGTGATCATGTGAGGTTTATGTTGCGGATTTCTGATAGTGCTTTATTTTCTTATTCATAACGAAGGCAAGTACTTTTGATTGCTGCGTTATCTGGATGCTATGTGTGCGCGTGTTCTATGTTTTCAGCTATGGTGACATTTAAGCTATGTGATTCTGCTCTGGTTTAGAAACTTTTACGGTATTAATGAAGTATTATATATTTGCATGTCTTGTTCTTTCATCTATCAGAAAGAGAACTCGCCAAACTATCCCGGCTCTCCAGCTCTTCAAGATTCACAAATACCTCCTGGGCGCATTAGTGCGGTGCCATTCAGCGCCACGGTAGAGCAAGGAGCTAATTGGTTAGGTCTGCACGTAGTAGGTCAGCAGTTCGACACGTGCTTTTATTCATCTAATGTTTTTTTTTTTTTTTTTTTTTTTTTTTTTTTTTTTTTTTTTTTTTTTTTTTTTTTTTTTTTTTTTTTTTTTTTTTTTTTGCAGTTGTATTAATGCAACAGTTTTGCACATTTTCTTGCTCTGCTGAAGCACTTCGGATGGCTGGACAGTATGGAGGCTTCTGGAATGCTCACGCAGGCCCGTGCAGAGTGCTATGCAGGTCGCAGATGCAGCGCTAATGAGTGACAGTTACTAGTGCATGGCTTTACATCACAGCGTGCACGCAAGTGCCGACGCCGTTGTACAGGATGGGGTGTGAGGTGGGGATGGGGTCTGTCTTAGCTCTTACAGTCATCGTCCCCCTTTACTTGTACTTTAAGCAAGTGTTTACCGAATTAATGAAATGCATAACGCCATGCAGGTTAAATGCTAACTTATTAATATTGTATATTGAATGCATGAGAAAATTTTCTTTGAGCACTCCATAATCGTGTGGTTCAGTATATGGTGTTTGGATTCTGCGTGCTTACCCATAACTGTGTTGTGCAATAAATCGCTTCATCCTTGTGTCACGAGTCTGCACAGAACCAAAGCTAAACCAACTACTCCTTTAGAGCTAATTGATTAGCACATGGAAGTTTCTGGTGGCGACGCTTTACAAGGCAAGCGAATATATCATTAATTAATTACGGTTTTTATTCTATGCGTGATTTACTAATGATTTTCATATATATAATACCTACTGTAGTGTCATGAATGGAATTACCTGGCTTATTAAAGCTATGGTGGGAATTTTTTTACTTTTATCATACATCAAATGTCTAATAGCCAGTCGCTATATGAGCTAGGTGAAGTGCTCTAGATATCTGCTATGCATTTGCTGTCCCTGCTCTGTGTGCGCCCCCAAAAAAATTGGACACTACTCATGTAACTTTGAAATCAAAGCGAAGCTCGGGATTTCGTTCTTATTGTTGTGGACCGTGCGTCACATGGCAACGAGAACACAAGATGATATAGCAATTTCTTTCAATAGCCTAATTTTCCATTCCCGGATATCAACAACTAAACCACTAGCAGCGAAAAAAAGAGAAAGGCATTGGAAGGGAGCTACAAAGGGAGCCAGAGGGGGCTCAAAAAAAACCAGAGTAACATTGGCGTGCTTATGAGCGATGAGAGAGTAGTGAGAGAATTAGATCGGGATGTGGCTCCATGTTCTTATACAGTAGGATTATTTTCTCTCTCCATTCGGTTTTGTGATGTATTAGTGTCGCTGTGTTTTTTTTTGGCAAAACCACGTAACGTTACACTACGTTGCCTGTAAGTTAACGGTTTCAATACGGTTCTGATAGGATGTCTGCATCGGCATGGTCCGTTTCTATATGTTAGTTATGGTCCATAACCCTGTCGCATACCAGAGATTGTGCTGACGTAGCTAGGCCTCATCAACTGTGGATAATTCCGAGTAGCTTTGTGTACAGCTACTTGCAACTGCAGTAGCACAGAGGAGTTGTGCAATGATATTCCAGGTATTGGTTTTACGTTTTTGAAGTAGCAGCAGCCTAGAATTTTCACGATCGCTTTTGAAGTGACGTTTCTCGTGTGTATCTGGCTTTCTGTGTGTAATTTGAACATACTATACTTATATACATTTTAATTCCATTAAGTTTTTTTTTTACTTGTCTTGACCTATCCGGCCTTGACTCGTCCCCTCTTGCCCCTGGTCCTGCCGTCTGGCAGCAGGAGCTCTGGCCTTTACACATACCACTCTGTAGTGCTTAGGACTGGATATCGTCTCAAGCGGAGTATCTTTCTTGTACCTCTTATATTGGGAAAAAGTGTAGTCGGTGTTGTAGTAAAGGTTATCCTTCAAAACGTGCAGAATTAATGATTTGTTGACCAGTTTGTGCTCTGGCAGTTATGCTAAGGTGTGACGCAGTTTGCTTAGTTGTGTATCTTGCTTGGGCTGATAAGTACTTCTCTACTACCGGCCAATCTGATTTAAGTAATACATGTATGTCTGTGATAACGCTGGTGATCGCTTATATGCTATTTATGTGTTATCCGCGCTAATGTTTAATTACCTCTGTCGACCATGAGTGTTTCGTGTTCCTTCAATGTAACTGAATTCACATGAACGCGCCTCACTGACGTCGAGGAGGAGACGCAGGGAGCGCGTGGGAGGGAAACGCAACGGAATCATGGCTTGTTTCTCCAA
>OLKM01004460.1:0-22237 GCA_900291075.1 Melanogrammus aeglefinus | reverse complement strand
TGTTTTCTATCCAGCTTCATAACAACAAACCCCTATCCAGGGTTAGAACCAATATAGTCTCAATAGTTAACCTATCCAATTTTGAACCCCAGTGTTCTACACTAACTGCCTATTGAGTGTTAGATACCATGTCTTAAATCACCCTATCCAGTGGTTTATAACCCTGCTCTAACGCAACAACTATCAAGTGTTTAGAACTGATTGTTTCTAACACTAACCCTATCTATTTACCAGTGTCTAAACAACTTAACTCCTCTCAGTGTTTAGAACCCATTTTTAACTCATACCCAATCCAGGTTATAACCTTTCCAACCCAACAGTTTTCTAAACACTAACCATACCATGTTTAACCCATGTGTTCTAACCAATAATCTAGTGCATACATCAATCTAGTCAATGTAACCCTAAGCTATATTTCTTTGTCTTTAAATATCTCTACCCTTTACATTCATTTGACATAAACACACTCTCATCAATGGTGTTTGATCATATAGTCACCACTTGATAAACTTTATTGAGCTGTAAGTTTTGAGTGCTAGCTAACATCTGCCAAAAAGTACAGTTGGTTTTTCACCAAATAAACTTATCGCCATTCGTACATCAATAAATTTTCAAACAGTTTTATCACACAGAGAAAGCTTGCCATAATTCTGCTTATCGATGCAGGTTGTTGCAGCATTAGTTAAGGTGAAATCTGTCACTTCACTGAATACAGAAAGCGCTTAAAGTTGTCATCGCTCTGATGGAGGCCAATTAACATCCTCTTCATGCATTAATATTCCGGCCAAGTCTTACAATAAAACTCATCACTCCATAACCATCGAACCGCTTCCAATTATGATGCTTATCAACAACCGTTGATGTCCACCAGAGATTTACCATCTCTCCTTCTGAAAAGTGCGCACGCCATTCATTCATTTTTTACTATATTTAGCTAAAAGGCAGCCCCGTCTTGCTACGCCTTCCCAATCCCAATCCACGCTTCCTCACCATCAAGTTCAGTTTACACATAGGGTAGTTCCTCTATTCTTGTTTGAATAGATGATTGGCGTGGCTACATTCCCTCGAACTGAGGATCTTCGAGGACACACTCAAAACAGAATGTTATAGAAGCCTAGTGTTCTTGTATTAGTGGCGAATCACTGCTTACCAGGACAAATGCGTAAACACAAAATAATGTTGTAAAAAAGTATAAGCCATCTATTCTAAGATTAATGTAATTTAATTATTATAGACCATTTATTAATGCAACGTTTGCTTTCCTCATACATAGAGCCCACAATTAAACAAACAAGTCTCGCCTCTGTTACTTGCCATTTGAAAAACAATCAATCGCGTCCTCTACTTATTATTACGCAGTAGCTGGTATAGACTTTTTGGACTTCCTAAACTGGACCTACGACGCACATTTGGAAACAGTATATATTTCTTTTAACCCACCCTTCATGTAGCAATTCATTATGCTCTTTTCCCACTCCTTTCTCCAAGCCACGATCTCGCCTCGATCCTCGACTCGACTCCCTCCCTCGCCACGTTCTCTTTTCCATTACAAAAACCTATCAACGCTGGGCGGCTCATTTCACGGCCGTGCAAACGCCGTGACACAAGTATGATTTCTATGTGCGACACAAACAAACATATGGACGACATGAGGCAGTGTTGTACTTGCTGCCTTCTCGTTTTTGCTCAGCAATACAAAGCCAAATAGATAGTCAGAAAGCTGCACGCAGACAAAATACACAACAGAAAAGTACAGGAGAAGTTATGAGACAGCCGTACGTATCACAGTATGAAGCCTGGAAGATGTAAGACGGATTGACGACACTCTCATGACCAATCGCGGCCAGCAGTGGTCGACCTCACATTTTGTACCCGGCTTGATACGACGTATGTAACCTTCACCAGTACATACTAAAACAGTACCTGATCCCAGGTACTTTCCCTAGTGGACACGCCCAAAAAGAACCGAAGCGACGTCTTAGGCGTAGCGAGCGCAGTCTCGCTGAAAGTTGTAATATTGAAAGCATTATGGTTAAAAAAATGCCCGATTTGCGAAGGGCACAGTGCCCTAGCCAATAACATGCAAGCCATATTTGGGCTGTACATTAGTCCGGCATCCGCATCTTTATACTTGTATCAACCAAAGAACTTATTTATGGCTTCATAGCAGAAAAGACTGTCAAATTTACGCCTGAATTACATTATAGAACAGTATATAAGAAATCCCAGTATGCTATCGCTTTTCCCCCTACATGGCATGAATACACCCTCAAGCTTCCAGCACGAGTTCTGCACTTTTACCCTCTCCTAATATAGTGTAGACAGACGGACTGCACCATGCGGGTACATACTTTCTCCACCGCTATTCTGTCCCCAAGTGTCGGTTAATAGCAGTCATCGTTTTTACCATCAGACCTGTTTGACGATTATTAGCATAAACTAACAATATCGCGACTTCATGCTTTGTCTACTCTATCAGATAATTGTCAAATTATCTTTGTGACGGATACCACTAGTCCATGATATACGCAAATTACTAATTTTACCTGCTGACAGCACAAATAGTGATCCACTACATTTCACTCATCCAGAAATCACCACAGTTGCAGACTGGCATAGTGAGATTTTGAAATGCTCTGGCAAATTCTCGTTGCTACTAAAACAACTCATGATGACTAACTGTCGCATGGCCAGTTCAGAATGTTGTCACCGTTACCTAGGCAAAGATTCAACGACTAACCTAAGTAAAAAAACCAAGGGGAAAAAATAGGGAAAAGTCAAGGCCATAAGATCTTTTGCAAATCACACATCCACCACTATGGAAGATCCAGGCTCTATTCAAGTCGACAAATCTTAATCTATGGAAACATTTGTGAATGCACTTGCATTAACCAACACATTATGACTCAAGATTGACGCTCCGTCTCAGCTCACAACGACTCCAAGGTATCCAAGTTTGAATGTCCTGCCCTCAGATTAGCCCGCACTTCATAGCCTCTCCCGCTCAGCTCCTTGTGTTAATCCATCAACTTCTCTCAATTCGTCAGAGGAGAGAGACCAGAAAGGTACGCAGCCGACTTGCATTCAACATCCATGAGAGAACGTTGCTTTATGTCATGTATCTTCCTGAAATTGATCTACAGCAGTTCTGCAATGCTATAAAGACACTTAATGTGTTAAATTGTGTATTCGGGGTATGGCTATTTCTCTGATTTTTGTATGAGGCCGTTGTAACAATTTATCAATACATATAATTATCATTTTCCAATAACTATCGTGCTAGATTCAGGCAATTTAGCTTGCGTCTGCTACTCATGCAAACTCAAGACTATCTTTCAGATAATTGTTAAATTTATTCTTATTCATCATAGAGAAAGCTATTATAAGCAACATTAATTAGTTGGCGTATTATTTCCACGGTATATTTTGATTATTTATAATGTTTCTTGCCAAAGTCTAACTAGTGAAAATATCCCAAACCCAAAGTAGGAAATAACACATTAATTGAGTTCTAAGGGTTGAACATTTGGCAAGTAGTATCCTCCATTTCTGTCAAACATAAATTAACATATCGTAATAAACATGTCCACGTACTGAACCTGACCTCTCCACTGCCTTCTCAGCATACTTTTAAACTGCACAGATGTCAAAGTAGACATGGAATGAGAGGAAAACATAGCAAAGGGACAAGAAACATTCTATGCCAAGGTGATGGTCATGGAATGATGTTCATCCACAAAACTGTCCCAGTCGAAGCAATTGAATTTGGAAGCTCAAGAAATAAATCTACAGCAACAGGATGAATCGGTGCTATTATTTATATAATTAATTATAGTTGTTGTGAATTAATTGCGTCTAGAGCACATGCAAGAAGATTTTGACGTGTATTGTCAACCTTTAGAGAGCCGTGTCCACTGTTTCACTGGAAATGAAACCCTGAATGAAGAGGTGATTGGTTGACTCCGAAAGGAGGAGTATATTCATGTTTAATGACCAACAGCCACTTTGTGATACTTTTTTAAGTACCGAACAATTGTGTTATAAGCGTATAAAGATATGATGTATTATAGAATGCCCCCACACCCTGTGTATGCCAAGAGGCCTGGAAGCCTTGCATTCCCTGACATGACATTTACAATAAATTCCTGCTCAGACTGCGCTTCACCATCCAAAACACACCATGCGTTAACTGTAAGTGGTCCGAAAGTGTCCCGAAATACACACAAACACACACCACGCAGTTGTGTGTTAGAGCAGACTCTTTTATTGGCTAATCATGCAGCAATGTAATTTACCAATTGAGATCCCAATCAACTCCAATTAAACTTGTGGAACAGCCTCACTTGTCCCGCTTCCACTGCTCTGTTCCATCTTGCTTTATCTCTCGCTTTCTTTCATACCCATGCTACCCTGCATACAACGCAAATACACACACACACACACACACTACACACACACACACTAACACACACACACAACACACCATCCACACACACACAACACACACAGCACCACACACACACGTACCCTGCCTCTCTCACACACGCGGAACTCACCCTTCTCTCAATATACACATGACAGACACACAACCACACTTACTTATTTCTTTATATAGGCTTGTCTGCTTTCTCAGATACTTACTCTCGTTCTCCATCAGCCTCACTCTTGCTGTAACAATACATGTGAACTTTAAAACCTTAAAGGAAAATCAATGGTGCCGCTGACTATACCATGTCAATGGTTGCAAGGATCTCCCAGCTGTCCTACACTGACCCGTTGCTGAACCTAGTTGATATTCATCAAACATACACCATTTAACGCATACTAATACTGACATATACCATTTAACGCATACAATTACAGATGTATACCACTTAACGATGGATGAATCTAATTTCCCAAACTGTTGCTCCACAACGGAAGCTCCCATCCAAACAAGCAACAATTTACATCAATCACAGTGAGGATGAAGGAAATGACAAATATTCAGAAAACTAATGGATGTATGCACAGACCTGAAAAAAGTCCACTCTCATTACCAGATCCATTCTTTCCAATCTCCACACTAACCTTTCTGTAGAGATGTAGTCCATCATTTCCAAGGAGCAACAACCTTAATACTATGTGTATTTAATTCATTGTCCCGCCTACTCATTCCAAGCTCCCTCCTATATCATTGGCCCTCGCCTCACCTTTTATCCCCCTAACCCCCCTCATCCATGATCCCCCTCCCCATTGCCATCATCTTAATCTGCTGTCCTCCTTGTCCGAGGTCACCATGAACTCAGCCTCTTCCCTTCCACAAAACAGAAATCTTAATCAGCTATGCTGGTTCCACCAACAACTAAGGCAATGCAAGACCTGATAAGGTAATAGAGGATTAGCATCTGCTACCGCCACCACTGAACGTATCTTGAGACACACAAACGTCCCCTCCCTTCCTCCCTCTCCCTTCTGTTGGTCATTCAAAATGTTAACGCCTTACTTTTACTCATAAGCTGCTTTAAACTTTGTAGTCATGGAGTGATACAATTGCATTTTTATTGTCTGTGTATTGTTATTAACATAACCACTATTGATGAGTTAAGCTCCCCCAAAGGGTGCCCCTCCTGCACAGCTCTTGTGCTCTAAAGCAATTTAGATTAAACTGTCCAACCAATGAATTGGTCTAGGGACATATCTGGATGTCTCACGTACTGCAGAGCACCCGCATATTAGTGGCGACAAATCACTATCTGTCACAAAACTATGTAACTAAACTGCAGGGTACACATTTAGTGGGTACAACATCTTTATTGAAGGAGCTGCAATTGTGTAATGGTTTCTGCATAATTGGAACCTCAATTACAAGTATGACCCATTACACATGTAGATGTACTATCCCATGTGATACTGTAGCCCTCTCCTCAATTTTGTAGTAGCTGCCTCAACTTAAAAAGACTAACTTCTTTACAGATCCAGTACTACATTGTTCACGTGTAAACTGTCCATTATCACAGGAATAGATTAGCTTTACTTTCCTCAACATCAACCTGCAAGTTCTGGTAAGAACTTAAACAAGCAGGTGGTTTGTACATTGTGCATAGTTGCAAAGAAAAGCACAAATTTAAAACAATGCAAAACAAGCACTCTTCTAGATGATGATCCTGGGAAGAACCCTGATGTACAATTAAGATTGTGTAAAGATTTTTACCCCCTCAATTACCAAGTAATGTGAGAAACAGGTAGGGGGAGTCGGCATTGCTTGTTCTAACCTAACGCGGGCGCTGGCATCGCAATTTTGGAAACACTGCACTAACAAGAGATAGGCCGTCTAAAACGGATAATCAGGGATTACAAAAACCAAGTAGCAACAATAAAACCGACAAATACAGGAAATGCCCAAGACAAACCATAGCTAGATTTAAAGATGGTAAAATGATGTGATCACATTCATCTGTTTTTGGCATTGACGATAAAATGCTTGAAAAACCCTTCGAAATTCCACTCAATGTTGCATATACATCCTGGATACATGCCATCTTGTTAAGCTCTGAAATGAAAAATTTCAGAGAAATCAGGTGTGGATTTTCATGTGCCGACTGACTGAAACATCCTCTCTGTGCCATAGATGTATCCTGCAGATGTCAATTTCCCCCTCCAGTGCCTGGGCTGTGTAAACCACAGGATTTCCTGCAACCTTCTCATTCAGAAAAAAAATATGTAAAAAAACTCAATAGGTTATGAAGAAGCATGCATTTGAATTGATTTTCCATGAAGAGAAAACATGAATGTACTACAAATGGGGCCAAATGTAAGCTTCACACTGTCAAATATTCAGGTGGATGAGGGGAAACAAGGCCGAAGGTTAACCTGTCAGTAAATGTGATGAGTACAACGGGATCAACTCCACCTAGATGCACACACAGAACAATCATAATCTCAGCACATGGGATACAGGCTACATTATCTGTGTTGGGGGGCAAGGGAGTGGAAAGAGCTGGACAGAGAAGGAGAACAGTGTTGGGATGGCAAGGATTTATTGTCTGTTTGGGAGGCAAAGTCTGATAGGTTACATTTTCTCCCTGTTGATCGGTCTATTCATCCAACCACCCTCCAACCAGACAGCTATCTGATCGCATTCCCTCCCCTCGTATCACTTTCCTACTCATTCTGCTGATCCACTCCCAGACAAATTTGTGTCACTTGAAACTCATGCCAGACAGAACGTATTGTATCTGTTCTTTATGTCTTTGTATAATATAATATTATCATATATAGAAGTGAAGAAGTGTATATATATGGGAATAGAAGCATCAAAACCTTGTAATTTAATGTAATTCAATAGATCACAAGCTTGTAAATAACTAATTAAATATACCATAGATCAGAAGCCTGTAATGAAATGTGATTAAAAATACCATAGATCACAAGCTTGTAAATAAATGCTTTTAAATATACCATAGATCAGAAGCTTGGAAATAAATGTAATTAAATATACCATAGATCAGAAGCTTGTAATGAAATGTAATTAAACATACGATAGATCACAAGCTTGGAAATAAATGTATATAAATATACCATAGATCAGAAGCTTGTAATTAAATGGCGACTATGAGCTGCCCCAGAGGAGAGTGGGGATTATAGATGCTCTCCCTGGTCGTCCTCTCTGCCACAGCTATTTTTGGCTGGGAAGAGGAAGGAACAGATCGAGGGGGGAGGAGCCCGGGGGAGGAGGTTTGTGGGGGCCCAGCTGTTACTTCGTGATCATCCTATGCTTGTCCTTGTGGTTGCAAATAGTGCCAAATTAGTACGTCAAGCAAGGGAAGGAACAGATCGGGGGGAGGGCCCGGGAGAGGTCCAGTACTTCAATATGCTATGTAGTCCTTGTGTCATATATGCCAAAAAAGTATCACAGTAAGTCAAAGCAAGGCCCATCTCACCATATAACTATCAATGGCACCATCACCGAGACCAAGTATCGCACCCTGGGGGACAGAGCCTTCGCCATCGCCGCCCCTACCCTCCGGAGCTCCCTCCCTCTGGCCATCCGAAACTCTCATACACTCTGGTCCTTCAAAAGTCAACTTAAAACCTGTCTCTTTAGGAACACCTACAACATTTGACAAATCATCCTCCGCCATCTTCCACTCTCTCCCACAAAAAAAGTAAACCTCCCGCAAAAAAAGTAAAGCGTCTTTGAGTACTTAGAAAAGCGGTATAAAAAACTGATCAATTATTTTATATATATATATATATGTATGTATGTATGTATGTATGTATGTATGTATGTATGTATGTATGTATGTATGTATGTATGTATGTATGTATGTATGTATGTATGTATGTATGTATGTATGTATGTATGTATATATATATATGTGTGTATGTATGTATGTATGTATGTATGTATGTATGTATGTATGTATGTATGTATGTATGTATGTATGTATGTATGTATGTATGTATGTATGTATGTATGTATGTATATATATATATATATATATATATATATATATATATATATGTATGTATGTATATATACTGTGTGTATGTATATATATATATATATATATATATATATATATATATATATATATATATATATATGATATATATATATATATATATATATATATATAGCTTGAACAAAGGGGTTTGCCTAGTTGCTATTATTTTGTTCTTGTTGCATACAAAATTACCTAGTAATAAACTTGTTTAAAACAAACAACTGAATTCATAAAAGTGTATCTGTAAATATCTGGAAACTTACAAAGCTCCTTAGCCACAGATTGTAGTAGTAGTACAAGAACAAAATTACCTTACATGACATTATGGGAATAACACTATCATCTTTTAACTGGTCTGTGAACATGATTTCTACCTGAATCACGTCACATTGATTCTTCACCACTGTCAATGACAGTTTTTAGTATTGTTTTGATTGAGCAACCCACAGTGTCATCAATTACATATCATACCTTTAATGGCTAATTAATTTTCCCTTTTTGTAAAATGTTACACATTCATTTTTGTTGGATTCATTTTGTGGATGACACACATGCCTTTTACTAAGACAGCTTGTTGGGAACATTATCAACATTACAGTGGCATTAATGTCTTGCGCAAAATAAAGCAATATGTTATTCTCTTGTGCCATTCAAACTGCAGAGAAGAGAGCAAACCAAATCACTGCATAAGGTCATCATAAACCTTACCGTGTGTCCATTGTTCTATTCCTGGTTCCTTTAGTCCTGATTTGGCTTTTCCTTGTGTAGCCGACTGCTGGTTTGGTTTGTCAACCTTGCTCTGCTGCTTGTGACAGTACCTTCGGATAATTGGGATCAACACATTCGCTTTTGCTGGTTTGCTCGATTTCATATGAGGTCTGCGGTCCATTATGTTCTCCTGAGACCCTGCAGAAATAGCCGAAGAATATCAGCACAAACTTAAACTGTATGAACTTGGATTTTTCTTAATTACATATGTAGAGAGGCAGAAATGGGTCAGGGACCAATTTCCCCTGAGTCGCCACTAAACTAAGAATACAGAGCAAAATTGCATGAGTTAAGGTAGAAATCCTCTGTGGACCTTAAACAACCAGAATAGTGTGAATGGAAATAATGTGTTCAGCCTCAGCTCACAGTAACAATGCCTTTTGCCAAGTGTGCAATATAATTATTCAACTTACGTGAATGTACCTTATTGTCCTTGTGTTTTTCGCTTGCAAAAAGGAAAGATTAAACATTTCCATCTGGAATTAATTTCTTTAAAGACTGCATGAGAATGGGGAATGGTAAGGTTCTGAATGGCTAAGTGCTAATATGGTGCTAACACAGATTAACCTGCAAACTCAATGCAGGAGCGGAGCCTTGCTCCTTTAACATTTCAAACAAAGCCAACATGATTGGAATAGGATGGTAATACTGCAAGAGAATGGAAATGCTAACTCATTAGGCATAGGCACCCTTAAGTATACAACTAAATAATGAAGAATCAATGCAGAATAATGCAAAACGCATCATAAAAAAAAACCCTGTGTAAACCTGGAAACACTTCTGGATAAACTTTACACATGCGCACACACAAACACACACACACACACGCACACACACACACACACACACACACACATGCTCAATCACGGATAGGTTAGTCAAGGGCAATTGTATGTTGTCACTAATGTATACTAACCTTACTCTCTGAGACGTTTAGCTATCCCATGGGCTTGCTTAAAGCTAAGGGGCAATCTCAAGCCTTTCCCTTTACTTCTGTGAAGATGTGGAACGACATCAGCCCTCTACTTCAGAGCTGTACTTTATGTCTCTAACACTTTGTAAACAAATCAAGATAGCAATGTCTTTGATTGTTGTTCTGTGTTCTATACCTAGGTCTGTTGTTCTTTTGTTTTTTTGTGTGTGCTTTATGAACAGATTGAACTATTTACATGTCTAAACAAAGACTCTTATCATGTGTGGCCTGCGGACTGCAGCCCAACAGGAACAAACAACTCAATGTGGTTTAGCAAACCTGGCCAGCTGTACGCAACGTTTTGTTTCAGAGGCAAAAGGCAAAGACCTTGATGGTCAGTCAGTCGGTGTCTATCAGAGGCCAGTGATTTCACATTTTATAAATTGGAAGAAAGTTGAAGCGGCATATGCCAGTGGATTGTTTCTCAGTAGGGGGTTTGTTAAATAACAATTAGCACTGCAGCAACTTAGGGCACGGGGTATAGCACCATCTGCACAGCATCATTCACTCTCACCACTCCCCGCTAATGGATACCGCTAATTGTACATTGTTTCCCACAAGGTAGCATTGTTTTGGTTGGTAGTTGGGCTATCTGCTAATGGAATAGCATTGAATACCTAATAATGGAGAGAGCCTACATCATGATGACGTTTGTTGCACAAGGCTTCTTTTCGGCTTCTTCTTCAGTTGCAAATGATGCTCTGGTGGCTGAGGGGATCTTCCTTACTCGACTCCTGACAAAACGGGTCTGGGTGTGGGTCTATAATGATGCAGATGTAGGCTACTGAGTACATGCATAAACTCAGGGTTTGGAGGCTCAGGCTCTGTGATTTATAAGGTTCAACACTTGTGTCAATCAGCAGTATGGAACAAAATGGCCATGAATAAACATGGCCAATAATGGTTTCGATTTTTTGGCAAACTCCGAGAGCAAATTCAGTGCATTTGAAAATATTGTTTGCCAATGAACACACTGAATCCTGAAAGAACAACACCAAACACACACACACACACACACACACACACACACACACACACACACACACACACACACACACACACACACACACACACACACACACACACACACACACACACACACACTAATCATATCCTTATCCTAATGGTTTGGCCATGCATGTAATTCCAGTAGGGGTGTCATACTGCCAGAGACCTTCGGGTTGTGATTTACTGTCTCTGTAAGCAGCTTCTCCATGAGGGAGGTGGAGAAATTTCACACTATAATCATTTCCTTTTTTTCCGGATTTATTGTGCTCAGTGTTATGGCACACACAATTGACACACACACACACACACACACACACACACACACACACACACACACACACACACACACACACACACACACACACACACACACACACACACACACACACACACAGTGTGAAATTACTCCAGATTTAATGTAATTTCTCCAGCTTTTATAACTAACTGTAGAAATATATCATTGAGATGCATGTCTGGTAGAGGTTAGGCGTCTTGCAACCTACAGCTAGACTGCTGTCCTTGGGATCTCTGGACCTTCGGGGAGAAGGACGCAGAGGAATATGGGCTAGCTAGAGGATGTGGAGGAATCTTCAGGTGGATGTGGAGCCACGGCAATGCACACACACACACACGCACACATTCACATACACACGCGTGCACACACATACAGACATATGCACAAACACCCACAACCAAAACCCCCACACACAACCCCCCACCCCCCCCCCCCCCACACACACACACACACACACACACACACACACACACACACACACACACACACACACACACACACACACACACACACACACACACACACACACACACACACACACACACACACACACACACTAAAAGATTAAGGGCGCCCAGTGTGGGATTGCAGGCTGCTGCGCTCAGGTTCTTGCTGTGTTCTGTATTTGTCTCCTCTCCTCCCTCTCCTCTCTCTCCTTAACGCTTTTTGGTCCTCCACCTCCACTTTTACGTAAGATGTAATCACTTTTCTTCAGAGCACCTTCCTTTCTCTGTTACCATTGATAGACACCGCTCGCATGCTGTTGCAGTCGTTGAAGTCCTTACATGTCTTTCACTGTCTCACTCTTCTTCCTAATCTTCAGGACAAATACTGTGTTTAACTCAAGTAATATTGGTATAAATAGTCCATGGGCCAGATGAGATGTCACTACCACCTGAGGTGGCAAATTTTCCTTATGATTTTCAAAAAGTAGGGTATCTGAGGGATTTATTTTGATATGATAGCCATCGCAGGGTGGTAGCTTTGACCCGGCTATCTGACCTTGACCTTTTGACCCCTACACAAACCACGCCCTTTGATACAATTATACAAAGGGGGGTGGTAATCAATAAAACATTAATATTTTCAAATTAAACTTGGTGGGCTGGTACAGAATAAACCAGGGATTACAGAAATGTAAATTTTATTGTATTATCTAAATCCTATGAAGAGTTATTAGTCTTTGAAATGTGATTTTTTGGAAAATTTTGGGTAAAAAATGTTTATTTCCACTTTTCAAAAGCTTTTCATCTTATTTATTGTATCATTCCCTGCAGTTTAAGCTTTAAATCATGAAAATCCATCCATTCTATCTGGAGATATGACTATCTCAGTAAGTACACACCTACAGGCCTACAGTACAAAATCAACTGTTTGTGGAGAAAACTGTTGTTTTGGTAGACTACTCAGGTTTACAATAAGCTGACCAGTGAAAATATTGAATTAATTAAGATTATGTTGTTATAATAACAGTTTGATAAATAACTTATATCTACTTGATAACATGACAATGCCGTATTATAAACTTTAAGTTATAAATAAATACTGGAAAACTAACAAATTTGTCTATGAACAAGTGATCCATATGTCAAGAGTGCATATACAATATGACATGTACAGTTACGCATCTCAACGTTACATTTGATTGACATCTATTCGTCATCAGTATCACTAGATGTGTCATCAGTATCACGAGAGGTGAGTTCAATGTCGAGATCCTCATCTGTTTCTTCCTCTTTCCTGTTGTCACAGTCTTTCAATTTACACATATCTGTGCAGTTCAGACTATTTGCAAGACAGTTGCAGGAAGGTAGTGTACACGACCGGGAGCAACTACATGTCAGCAACTCTAGCACAGCAGCTGGCGTGGGAGGTGATTGCAGCCATGTGATCGAGAGATTGTCATCTTCATCTAACTTCCACCCTGCATCTACTGGGCTCGGTACCTGCGGGTCACTCTGAAGGCACCTTCTCCATACACAGGCTTGATAGTTAGCACGCTGGACATGTAGATCAAGGCAGTCTCGGCATGGGGGTAGCTCACTTGATTCCACATTTCCTTTTTTGGCGATGAACAAGTGGTGCCGCATCTCGTTTACGTCGGCTACAGGGGTAGATGACACGTACATGCGACAGGTGAAGCGCTCAACCTTCTTGAATAGGTCAGGAGACACCGTCCAGCTCTCTCCTAGTTGCGGAAGGCATGCTGATATTCTTCATTCTTCAGCATCAGCTTGAAAGCGCCCAACTTCCCACGACCAGAAAAGGCGCTGACAGTATCACATCCTGTAAAACAACACAGATAGAGTGGGATTAACCATTCAATATCAGCTCCTGTGATGTGTGTCTACTGAACTGTAGTTGTATTCATGTTACAAAACTATACAAAGTATCTGTTTGAAAATATTGTGGAAAAATCTTAACAAGAATGACGAAAACTATTTAGTTTATAGTAAATCAATACTGGTACCCACCTGTGAATGCATGTAGTCCAACCAATGCTTTACAGACCCCTTCTCCCAATGCGTCTGCCAACTTGTCGATGTCAATGAAGCGTGTTCTGTTCTTTGTGCCACACTTTTGGTACACGTTGCATGGGATGCGTTTAGCGAAGGTTAGGCTGATGATCATGACGTCTGTGTCTTCTGCCGTGATTACAACTGATTCAGAGCCAGACTCAGCGGCGTGGAGTGCATGAAGGAGGAGGCGAGTGTCAGCTTCCTCTTGTGAGCATTCAAGCTCTGGAACTTCTACCCATTCATCCTTAGTGAACCTGTAGCAGACATTCTCACAGGTAGCGTAGAGCTCCTTGTTCCTAAGTTTCTCTCGAAAGCCTGGCTGCTTCCATTGGTCAACCAGGAACTTGACCAGAGATGTCTTGTTGGTGGAACTGGACAGGAACTTTCTCCATTGCTTGACTTGATGTCCGCCTGTTATGGTTTTGTACTGTAAGGCTGTACTAGAACCACGCTTGCATCTCTCGGCATTTTTAATGGACTGGTCCCTGTACACGTCAAATACAACATCTATTCTGTGACTGTTAGCCCCTTCCTTTAGAACTATAGCCATTGTGGTGTTTGCTAGTCCGGAAAAGGTTGTGTTGTTGCCGTTGATCTTTTGGAGAATGGCCATGCCATCGATCAGACAGGTGGATGGGGCTGGGATGTCTTCTGCTGGTGAAACACGGCTCTCCAGCTCTCTTGCAAGGGCAGCTTTGTTGGTCTTGCGTAAGGTACCATCAGCATTTGCAAGAGACCATGGGAGGGGACCAAGAGGATGTGTCAAGACGTCTTTAATACGTAGCTGCCTGCTCTCTGCAATGAGGATGATATGTCTGAACAGGTTCCTGTCTGCCTGTAGGATGACTTCTTTTGTTTTGCCCCTTGTAGTGGTTTTCTTAGCGATGACATTAGAAAATGTCTTCAGCTTTAGTTTTGTCAGCTTGTCATGGAACTTTTCTTCTGGTGGGTCCTGCTCCAGACGATTTTTTCTGAAGGTGAGGTAGGCGTCTTCGCCCCTTTGGTGGGCTTCCGAAATATCCCTCGCAACATCGGGAGGTGCCACAGTGCCCGTGGATACGCTGACAAGGTCGGGCTCGTCTGAAGACATTGGATTGATCCAGTTGTTCTCCATTAGATCAACCAATGAACTGACATCTGCTTCGTCTCTTCTAATGCGTGTACTTTGTAGGTCTTTATGAGAGAACTTAGTACTCTTGGCACCACTAGTCATGTCCCTCAGTTGTTTCAAGTAGAAGCTTCTGTGTTCTGCTGTGAGGTAGTACTTCGAAATGGCTGAGTGGTTCAGGCTGAACCCCTTCGTTCCTCCAGCAGTTTGGGTGTCTTTATTCACTGTCTCCTCGATTGTTCTGGTCTACAGGAATACGTCCAAATGGGTTTCTATGACCAAGCTGTACAGAAAAGTGCCCTCTCATGAACTCTGCATACACGTCTGGGTGTTGGCTTTGCAGTTGGGACATCTGTGCATAGTAGTATGACAGGTACCTCGCATAGTTTATCCTGTCATAGGCAAAACACCAGGGGATGAGCTGGCGGATGGACACTAGATGTAGTAGCCAGTCACCCTCCCTTGTTGCTCGAAGGAGCCCCAGCAAAATTTCTACAAGGTCGATGTATGACATCCAATACTGTGTGAGGCGGCTTCTCTCACTTCGGAGGGGTGGTGACATAGTTGTCGAACAGGAACATGATTCTGGCATTTGTTGTTGACTGTAGGATGCCTTGTAAACCTTGTTGTGACACATCATTGGACAGGGTATCGATAGTATCGATAACTTCTTCTAGGTCAGTGACGTCCTCATTGTGATTCTGATGCATCCAGGACAGAAAGCCTGACCACGTAAGCCTGAGCAAGGCTTCATACACCACTTTATGAAACCTTACTGCTCTGTTGTACCTGCGTCCGTCCATCACTCCAGACACCGAACCTTCTGCAATTACCCCAGACTCAATTGCAAGATCCCTCAGGCCTGCGTCCTGGAATCGCTTTCCAATGATTGCCAGAAGTGTACATGATGTGTGGAAAGATCCCATTCGGATGATGATTGGCTTGAATGTGTCTTTATGCTTCCATATCACCTCCGTCGCCTTTGCATAGAGAGCTTGGTCAAAGACACACACAATCTTCTTCAACTGTAGCTGATCCTTAATGACTAAAGACTGCCTAAGGATCTCATACACAGTGGACATCTGGGTTGCTGGGGCATTAATGGTAGGAAGGTAGCAAACGTTGTCACGAATCACTTGGACATCACTGCGAGATTTGACGTTGAAGCCCGTCCAGCTGCTGATACTCTGCTCTTTTTCTTGAAGTACACAAGCTATCATCCAAATCATATTCTTCAGCCGTGCAGTGTGAGTGATATCATCTTCCTCGAGGTCGACAGATAAACAAGGCTCGGGACCCTCTCTTTGGCCAACATTGTAGGTTGGCAATGTTGGCTGTGGGACATCAATGCTTCTTCTTTTCGTTTTAGTTACTGGAGGGAGGGGTTCCACTTCTGAGGACTCCGTCACCTTGGCTTGAACAGCAATCCCATTCACACGGTGAGATGTCCCCCCACCGCTTATGGTCTCTTCCAGCCGATCAATGTTGTCCCAGGCAAGTGTGGTGAAGACTTGATGGTGCAAGTTACTTGGGAGTGATATGTCGCCATCTGTACTTGCCAGCTTCTGAAGGCAAAGAGCTGTACTGATCTCCTCCATTTGACTGTAGGAAATACTGTGCCCCATCCGGTTCAAAAGTTGTACCAGCTCAACATTTCCTGTCAGTGACTTGACGGCAAAAGGCAAGGTGATGTGTTTGGGTGTTTTCATCCTTCCCTGGCTTACAGCATACACCATGTCATACCCAAATGAGGTTATAAGCCGTTCAACCTTTTGCGATACATCATCACCCTGCGGGGAGAAGTGCTAGCTGGTATAGTTATATGAACTATGCAGACATATTTGACACAATATAAGGCAAACAGACAGCAACATGGAGATGAGCACATGGCCACACCATGATGATGTGGCACTACAGCCAAAATAGATGTACAGGGAAGATGCGTCTGGAAGTAATTAGCTATGGTATGGGGAGATGGGTCATTTAAAGGACATCTGTAAAATTAGGTCAATGGCAATATCACAAGATGAGTAGTTAGCATTGTTTATTGTTCTTCCACTCTCAACCAACACTAACAAGTATTATTTCATGATTCTGGTAAATAGTACATATAACGGTACTTGTGCAAGGTCTCTTACAGAAAGATAATGCTATCTAACTTATTCATATACATGTAGAATGTACATTTTAAACTAAAATTATACTTCTCATGACACATGACTCCTTGAGCATTTTCTCCATCTATCATAAAAGATACAAGCAGATAGAAATGTGACATAAGACTAGGCTTTGTACCGCATTCTGCTTGTGACTGCAGCCTAGCCTCCTTAGCAACCGCCCTAGCAACGGTTTCCCTGACACACAAGGCCTGTAGGTGTGTACTTACTGAGATAGTCATATCTCCAGATAGAATGGATGTATTTTCATGATTTAAAGCTTAAACTGCAGGGAATGATAGATAAAACATAAAACAAGGTCAAATGTGTGTTTTGAATAAACGCTAGCTTTTGAAAAGTGGAAATAAACATTTTTACCCAAAATTTTCCAAAAAATCACATTTCAAAGACTAATAACTCTTCATAGGATTTAAATATTGAAATAAAACTTACATTTCTGTAATCCCTGGTTTATCTGTCCTGTACCAGCCCACCAAGTTTTCATTTGAAAACATTAATTGTTTTATTGATGTTGCCGACGGCCCTTTTGTAAAATGGTTATCAAAGACGTGGTTTTGTGTAGGGGTTAAAAGGTCAAGGTCAGATAGCCGGGGTCAAAGCTACCCACCCTGTGATGGCTATCATATCCAATATAAAATCCCTCAGATTACCCTACTTTTTTGGAAATCATATAGGAAAATTGCCACCTCAGGTGGTAGTCATATGCCAAAATTTTTGAGGTCTGGCCCATTGGACTAAAAAGGATGTTTGAAACATTTGAATCTCTCATTAGGATTTTAATAGATCCATGGCGAAATGGTCTACCCTCCACAGCACACACTGGGCCCTATCTTGCATCCGGCGCAAGTGACTTAAGTCACTGGCGCATGTGTTCGTTGCTAGTTTACAACTGGCGCAGAGCGTTCTTTTGCCACCAGCGCCACTCGCCGGTAAATTAGGGAATGATCTTGGCGCCCCAAGGGGCGGTTCGGCGGAAGGAGGAGGCCGTTGTTTCTGGCGGCAAACGGTATTTTTGACGTTTCTGAAAAACCCATTTGCGCTACTGGCCAGGAAATACCCTGGTTTTAAGCCAGTGAGCGGCCGCGTTGTTCAGAATGCTATATTTAAGGGGCGCCATTGCATACATGCGCATGCGATGCATACGGATTGCTTGTGCACCTCGCGCATTACACTTTGCTTCTCTCATCTACTACGCGACAGCAAGTTCCCATTTTTGCAACCCATACATAATTACTCATACAGACAATAAAACTTATTACCACACAAGGAAAATCATTGTGGTGTCCATAAAGATAAAATAATAATATTATCAATATTATATTTGTCCAGCTGCTTGAGAAACAATTACGGCGATTTCCTCCCAAGCCGCTTTCACGGAAGCTATTTTGGGTGGGTTTTTCTCCATTCCCCCATCAAAAGCCAAGTTCGCGTCTTTGACTGCTCTGACAAGCACATCGGATATCTCTTCTGTGGTTGCAACCTGTTCATTGCGTGCGCCTGGCAAACCCGCCATCATAATAGCAATCCGCCACGGAACATGCCCGGCGTCGGTTCTTTAAAGGGGATGCGAGAAAAACTGCTCTCTGATTTGGGTTCATTGCACGTTACGCCCCACCACACCATCAACCTACGCTGGTAATTAGGCTGCTTACAGACCAACCCTTGACACTTGCCGCCGCGGCGGAAGTGTGTTGATTTCTATCCCTCCTGTAAAATAGCGGATAGATACGCGCCGTAGAAATCGCCCACAAAGCTACTGCGCTGTTGCGCTTTTCCCACTTTTGCGTTTCAGACCGTTATATAATAGGGGCCACGATGTGACAAGGGCAACCTTTTGGTAGATCGATAATGGATGGTAGATCATCGATAATGCCAAGAAAAATGTAGTTAACAATACACATCCAGAAACCGAGAAATTTATATATAGAATATATAATGATGGCTTTTCAGGGAATAGAGTTTCTTTGGCACAGCATAAATTTGAAAGTGAAGGCATAACTCGAAACCTAGTGAGATAGATATTTAACTCTAAATTAAGTGAGGAAGTTAACTAACAAGCCGAGATAGTAACTGTGTAACCAGTGAGACTGTGGGCTATATTAACGGTCTGAAGTGAAAGTGAGAAGCGCCAAGCGCAAGTAGCTTTGTGTGGCCGGTTCTATGGCGATGTCGCTATTTTTTACCGGCGCAAAAATGACTTGCCGCCCGGTTGGCAAATCTAAAAAGGCGTTTGGGTCTGAAGTAGTCTAAATACCCGTAAGGTGTGGTTTGGGCGTAACGTGCAATAAACCAATGAGTAGTGTGCCAGCTCTTTTCATCCCCTTTTATAGACCATGAGCGCATTTGAATCTGACGAGTGATAATTCACACATGGAATAGGTTTTCTTTCACAACTTCAGAAATACTGAGTCCTCAATAATATTTTGGTTTAAAGAAAACTATATGATATAACATATGATATGCGTAACTGTGCCGTGGTCTCTATTTAATGATATACGCAATACATTATTAAAAATGTCATCAGTATTGTATGCATTATCGTGTTCGATTTGTGTTTCCTAATATGCATGTGTCCCCCCCGTTAATATACAATTGCCATGGGCTGTGTTACGTGAGTGTTAAGTTTGCGTTGTGTTTAAAAACAGATGGACGCACACACACACACACCACACACCCACATTCATTAATTATTTTTACACATACACACACATTCTTTCTCTATACTCACTCGGTTGTAAAACAATGTATTCTCACGATCAATACTCATTCAACCCTTAAAAGTTACGGGCATGTGCACAAATGTCTGCGGTCAAGAACAATATGTGTTGTGTACGGTGTTTGCAGATGCATTGATTTGGAAAACTTGATTACCGCTGTGTATCAGCTTGTCTTTCCACAATATAATTTACCAAAAATGTGTGGGCTGGGTAGATGAGAGAAGCAAAGTATGTATGCGCCAAGGTGCCACATAGCAACCATTTTGCATGCGCCCTTTAAATAGCAGCATCCGAACAATGCGCCACTGACTTTAAACCTGGTTTGTGGCGCAAGTGGTTTCTGAAACTGCAAAATTGCGCCAGGGAACGTTTGCGCCAGAACACGCCTCCTCCTTTCGCCGAACCGCCCCTTGGGACACAATACCATTCCCTAATTTACCGTCACGTGGCGCAGGAGGGAAAAGAACGCTCTGCGCCAGTTGCAAACTACCAATGACACATGCGCCAGTGATTAAGTCAATTGCGCCGGATTCAAGATAGGGCCCTGAGTCTCTTATCAGCGAGACAGTAACTTTATCCAACGAGACAGTAAATCTAACCAGCAAGGCAGTTCCTCAAACCAACGTGAGGCAGTAGTAACTCTAACCAGCAAGGACATATTCTAATCAGAGAGACAGTAACTCTAGTCAGTGAGACAGTACATTCTTAGGGGATGCTAACGGTACAGGTATTTGTGCCGAAACCGTCGGCACGTTACAGGCACTTCGGACACGGTTACAGAGGTCTGTACAGAGCCGGTCGATTGAAACACGGGGACGATTCAAACCAGCGATTTTTGCTCAATAAACCCACGGAAGGCTTCGCCGTCAGATTTCGTCACTACGTCATGCACCAGGACGCTGACCAATCCTGGGGGAAATTTCATGCATGACGACGACTTGTTTTGACGTCTACGGACTTGTGTGGTTGACGTCACAACTGTTTGTGTATGTACCGGCGAACAGATATCTGCTAATCAGAGAGACAAATCTCTTGAACAGTGAGACATTAATCGAACCAGCGAGACAGTACTGGCAACCAGGCGAGATGACAGTCGATCTTCCTAGTGTAAGCAAGACATTTCCTGTTCCATAGAATGCAGTCATTACTCTGCTCCCAGGCGATTTCTCGAAAAACCACGGAACTTCGCGGTCGATTCGTGCACTACGTGTCAGCACGGCAGAGGACTGACCCAATCCTGGGAACATTTCGTGCTAATGACGTCACACTTTGTGTGACGTCAGCGGACTTGTGTGTGACGGCCGAAGACAGTTATCTCTTAATCAGGAGAGACAATATCTCTTAACAGTGAACACTTAATCGAACCACGAGACAGTAAGCTGTGAACCAGGCGAGACGAGGTCACTTCGCTATGTAAGCAGACATTTCCTGCTTCCGATGAGGAATGCAGTCAACTCTGCTCGCCACTCTCAGCCTTGGTTGTACGAAGACTAACACACAGCTCACACACACAGGATGATCTCCCCGTAAATCTCCGTCGTGGGTGTTTTTCCCTGGCGATGTCACAAGACTCCACAAGCAATCTAGTCCCGAGCAACTCAGAGATGGAGATCTCACAATACAATTACCATATGCATTGGAATGGCCTTACCAAATGCAAGTTTGTCTGAGGTCATGATGGACCTGAGATGTGAAAGTGAGCAGCATCTTTCTGAGTCATGTCTGGTCAGGCGCCAGCTGTGTGTGATAAATCCCCAGTAGAGGATTTCAATTTCCCGTAACAGATTGAACATGTCACAGCTTCAATCATCTGAAGGACATAGTATACGACGAGCGCCCTCATAGACGCCCAGCGCTGAAGCATTAAGAGCGACGTTCCTCGGTTATCTCGTGGAGTGTGAATCCGTCTTTATCTACGTATAGAATAAGGTTTTTGGATGAGAACCCTAGTTCTTTTGAATGACAGAGAGTCATACTAAAACAAAATACGAATGGTAGTGTGGAAACAACCCATCACTGTGGAAACATTGCCGTGAGATTGCATTTTTTTTTAACATTTTGACAAATCGTTGCATATTTGCTGTCGACAGAATAAACTCTGTCGAAGCTGGTGGAGACTTGGTTCAGAATAACGCAAGCCTTTAGCGCAAGTGGTTGGCAGCTCTGCTGTTGATCCATGGAAT
>OLKM01004459.1:0-22247 GCA_900291075.1 Melanogrammus aeglefinus | reverse complement strand
TTGCTCCCTCCTTCTCTTTGTCTCTCTCTCACTCTCTCTATATCTCTCTCTCTCCCTATCTATGTGGTTATGGTTATGCCTCGCGCTCTCTCACTCTCTCTCTCTTTGTCTCCCCCTCTGTCTTTTCTCTGTCTCGCTCTCGTTACCGTACTTTCGCTCTCTTTCTCTCCATGTCCATGTTTCTTGCTATGTCTAAGCCTCTCTCGCTCGCGCTCTCTCTCTCTCTCTCTCTCTCTCTCTCTCTCTCTCTCTCTCTCTCTCTCTCTCTCTCTCTCTCTCTCTCTCTCTCTCTCTCTCTCTCTCTCTCTCTCTCTCTCTCTCTCTCTCTCTCTCTCTCTCTCTCTCTCTCTCCATGTCCATCTCAGCAGTATGCCTCTCCTGGTCTCTCTCCCTCTTGCCTCACAGAAGGGGAAAGACACCCCCACAATGTATAAATATTCATTCATTCGTGTTTGAAGCATCCTGCTGCTTCAGTGCTATACAATTAAACAGCCGTGCTTGTCTTCTCACTGTCTGGCAGATGTTCAGTATGTCACATGCAGGGCTCAGCTGTGCACAGAGAGCAACAGGAACTACCCCTTCCCGGGATACGTTGACATCAGCTCCCTGGTGGTCCAGGACGACTACATGTTCATCCAGGTAAAGGACCTGCCGTGACACGTCCACGAAAAGAAACAACAACAACTGTGTGTACCGAGTGTGTAACCTACAGCTGGCATTATGGTGGAAGGGCAACCCTGTGCTGTTATTTTCAGTATGAGTTCATTGTTATCCACTGAATGCTATAATGACTGGATAATAATTACAACTGGAAGCTTTTATCCAAGGCGTCTTACAATACCGTGAGCGCATATGACATGGCACACTTATAGATTATCGTATTCAGAAATACGTATTCTTAATTGTTTATATTATAGTAAAAAAGGGGAGGGAGGTATTTGTCATTAGCTCCTCAGAAAAAAAGTTGATGCCTGACATTGCCAGATGTTGTTTCCTAACTACCGTTCTTTCCAAATCAACACAGACTTTCAACACAACTTAGAAACAGGAGGCATTTTTACGAACTTCAAACGTGTTTTTGTCATCGAAAATACAAGGCAGTTTGTTTTATGCTCTTCCTTCCCTCTTCATAAACAAATCACACTCTATTGTGAAGTGCATAAAACTCAGAGCTACATGACACATCCTTTAAAATAAACCATGTGTTTTGTCTTCTCTGCTTTTTCCGGTTTCTCTGCCTCCCTTAACTGTCATTTATCAGGTCTCGGGGGGGGGGAAAAGTGTTCACAAAGGTACACCCAAAGTATTTAGGGAGGCCTCGGAAAGAGCCAAGATACTAGAAGTGACAGAGGAACTTACTGAGCATGTGGAACTCACAAACAATATCGCTAATATATAATGATAAGGAAAGTATATCTCAGTATGAACTATGTGTCGTTCTATCTACATTTATTTCTGTATTATTATATATTCGGTATTTCAGATGATGCTTATTTGTTTTATTCTTGACATTCGTAGTAACAGTACTAGCCATAAAAACCATCATGGGAACAGTAGCGATAGAATAATTGCGCTTGCCTTTTTATTCTTATTGTTGTTGGGCACCAAGCACGGATGGTTTGAATGTGAGTTCAGCCATCACTCAGCCAGTGGACCACAGAGGGGCTATTAGAAAGCTACTTACCTGGACTACCGTAGGGCAATGGCGCCCCCGCACAACGCTACTTTGGACGTTTTAGACCGAGAATATAGACTGGTTCTCTCAGGGCACCGTTGTCACATATAATGGAGGTTCTCCAGGTAAACCTTAACCGCGCAACCTTAGCCTCCCCCTTTACAATCCCAGTGTCGCCCCTGCCTTTTCCCGAAGCGTCATGGATGAAGGAGCCTGGATTTTACGGCGGGGGTCACAGAATCCATCATCCAAATATCCTTATAGTGCACACCTTCCACCGCTCGTCCCCCCCACCCATCGATCTTCTGCTTCTCCACTCCACTGGGCGTCGGAGCGTTCCGCTACCCGCTGCCAGCGGGCGGGGTTCCTCCGTCTCACTGTTCCCACTCTCTTCAGCTAGGGGCAGGGCTGGGAGGGCCATGGTTTTCATTTGAACTCGGCCTGTGCACTAAAGGAAAAAGCGCTTGTTTGGCTTTTTGAAAAAAAGCTATATTTAGGAAAAAAATATTTAAATAATATTTAAAAAGCACTCATAATTAAAAAAAAAAAAGATAAATTACATAATACAATTTTTGCCGTCTTCTGTTTCATGTGTTGGTTTGCGAGGGTGTTTGTGAGCGTGTAGGTGGAGAGGCTCAGACCAAAACTTTTTGTTTGGCTAGCATAGCCAAACAAAACCCCGTTCGGCACTGGGTTTTTGTGCTGAATGAGCTATCTGCCTTGGGAGTGTTTACACAGGGCCTAAACCATTAAGGATGGCTTTCCTCGAGACAGGACTCAAGCCTTGGTTAGGTGACTTAAAGATTTATCTTGACAAAGAATAATGAGGTTATTGATTGTCCAAGAAGATATTTACCATCTTCTAACTGGGGAGGCCGTTGCGAGTGCATTGACACCCAGGGAACGGACAGCTTCCTCTGAATACCAGTGCTCCAGACATTTGGTAAAGCCCAGGTTTAGTGGCAGAGACAGGCTTCCCCCAGCCCACATTGATGAGTGTGTTGAGTGCCAGATAACACATTGAAGATAAACGATATCTAGTTTTGATTTACTGGACACTGAACTTTATATTGTATTTTTTCATGCGAGTGCAATGCAGGGTTCCTACATCCGGCCGTGCGGCTAAATTACTACGTGTCCTATAAGAGAGATCCGTTCCTAACAGATCAAAACTTCCCAATACTCCCTGCCTAAGGTAACGATGCACAACAAACCAGCATCAAAAACTTTTCGGGATTACCAGTATTGGGTTAATATGTGTCTTAAAATTAAGTTGGCATTCTGCTGCGTATGATCTGACGAGCTGATTTTACTTCAAGGCTATTTCACTGTAGACGTCGTTTTTTTATGTCAATCAGTCATAAAAACGTTCTTTCTAGCTATTTCTCTGAGACTCTCTTTCTTATTCAAAGTCACTAAAAACGTTCTCTGTCTCTCTCTCTCTCTCTGTCTCTGTCTCTCTCTGTCTCTCTGTCTCTGTCTCTGTCTCTCTCTGTCTCTCTGTCTCTCTGTCTCTCTGTCTCTCTGTCTCTCTGTCTCTCTGTCTCTCTCGTTCACCTCTGGCCTCTCCCTGACAGGATTTGCACATTGTCAGCACTGATGAGAAGCAGGTGTTTGCTGCGGTGCAGGAGTGGAACCAGAATGACACCTATAACCTTTACTCTGTCTGACACCAGGAGGGATCTACTTCCACCCTGGCCATGGAGAATGTCAAAGACACCCGTGGAATCGGGGGGAACCAGATGCTGGACTCTGTATGAGGTGGGGGGATGGTGGACTCAGGTGTGTGTCTTATCATCCCCTGGACGGACGTGGGACGGACGTGACGACACGTTTGACACACACATTGAACATAGACCTTAATACACTTTAAACACGCAGACACACACACACACACACACAAACACACACATGAACACACACCCGCGCGCCCACACACACACGCACACGCACACGCACACACACACACTATTATTATTGTTGACTTATTACATTTATTGATTGATATGCACTATACTACTGTAAGTATTGGTAGCTCCTTCTTTGTTTGTGTGTGTGTGGGGGGATGTGTGTGTGTGTGTGTGTGTGTGTGTGTGTGTGTGTGTGTGTGTGTGTTGTGGTGTGTGCTGTGTGTATGTTGTGTGTGTGTTGTGTTGTGTGTGTGTGTGTGTGTGTGTGTGTGTGTTTGTGCTGTGTCAACATCTTCTCAATCTTCCACTTACTGAACAAGTTTCCCTCTGGATATAACTCTGACCTCGTGTGTGTCGACACCGACTCTGGATCTTCAATGCCGGTGATCCCATATATCCTGTTCGTTCCTAACACATAAAACAGACTGCTTCGGTGTTCTTCCTGGGGGTGGGGGGGGGGAATTGTGGCCCAGTTAACTGTCCTTTGCCCCTGTCTCTGAATCACAGACCCGGCGTCTATCATCTCGCCGTCAGCCGACGATGCATAAAACATGTGCTTAATTAGGTTGGTGACCGGGCACCCCTGGACTTGTAACGACCTTGTTAGATTAACGGCGCGCGGTGTGGTCGCATTAGCATTCATATCAGGAAAGAGCAACACACTGTCCCCTGCTGGGATCAGTTGATCACTCACAGGCTGGCAGGTGCCATTGATTGGACAGTGACAGTGGCGCAGTAAATAAGAAGGACATTACTTCAGGGTACGGCACTTTGTCTCCATGATGGAGGGGTGGGTGTGTGTGTGTGTGTGTTTGTGGTTGGGTGTGTGTGTGTGTGTGTCTGTTGTGTGTGTGGTGTGTGCTGTTGTGTGTGTGTTTGTGTGTGTGTGTGTGTGTGTGGTGTGTGTGTGTGCATGTGGGTGATGGTGTGTGTTGTGTGTGTGTGTGTTGTGTGTGTTGTGTGATGTGAGGTGATTGTGGGTGTGGGGGGGGGTTGTGTGTGTGTGTGTGTGTTTGTGTATGTGCTGTCCTTGTTTTACATAAGTTTGCCTATGATGTTCTGCTGTATATGCAGGTTTTTCTTTTCTTTTCTGTGTGTGTGTATGTGTGTGTTCTTGTTTGCATAAGTTTGGCTATGTGTTCTTGTGTATGCAGGCTGGTTTGTGTGTGTGTGTGTGTGCCTGGCACAGGAATACACGGTGAATCACACCTAAAACTAGAAAGGAGGTTCTGTCCTTTCCTTCCCTGGGTCCATTGCAAGGCGAGGGCTATTTCCTCCCCCTCGTATTGCTGTTGGATCCTGAAATACTGCACTACAAGAGACCCATTGTTGTGTTCTGCGGGCCAAGAAACTGCCCAGAAACAATAAAGATGCAGGAGGTAGTTTCCTTATAGGTCCTGTTCTCCAATCCTCTGTTGTTCCCACAAGGCAATCGGTGGGCATTTTTATCTTGTCTTTTGTATCTTCTTCTCCTCTTTATCCGGTTCTAAATCAATTGTGCCGGCTACCCCGATCGATCGAAATCGCACAGCCACTATCCAGACCTGAGAAAAATGAGCCGCCGTCAATATCAATCGCGTGTGATTAGCAAGTATTGTACCTAAACCATTTTCAATATGAGCCCCCATTTGGCAGGTGGTTTTGACTTTCCACAATTATATATCTGCTACGCTCAGCTTGTTGCTGCAACATCACAGCAGAAATCGATGCCCTCCCTCCTTCTGTCAGTAGCTGTAATTATTAAGCATTATTAAGCGATTAAAGGATGGCGGCGCATCATGTTGGTGGTGATGTGTGCGGCAAACATCTTCCTGTCCCTGTGAAGCCCCCCGCCCGGATGATTGACTCCTGGCCCCTCTGCTACTCTGGAGGAACGCGTGCGCACCCTGAGTTGTTTTCATCAGACCCATGGACCCATCACTTATCATTGACAACATTATGTACGGTCTTCATGCTCATGTCTGCAGTATGGGAAGGGCAAAGTGTATGATTAGCATACTACTGGTTCTCCCATTGGTCTGTGACCATGGGAGTCACCTTCTCCTATATGGTCATTAAGTCCCTGACCCACTTTCATACGAGTTCAGAATCATGGCAATTTGTCTCAGAATGTGTTGTCTCAGAACGCTGGCGGTCAGTTACACTCAAACACATGTCAGCAATCTTCAGCATATGTAACTGTTTTTTGCGTATCCCTAGATTCAACGGCAGGATCAAATACGCATTACGATATAGGCAATATTAAATAAATAGAAATAGAAAGAAAAAAAGACAAAAGGACAAAGAGTTGTAAATACTCAATACTTTGTTTTAATATTTCTCAAGTGTGTTTTTTCTTTTTTGAACCACAACCACTTCACGACCCATTTAGAACCAGTGGAGTGTGCGCGACCCACCGTTTGAGAAAACACTGAATTGAACCCATCATATCTGGCTGGGTATTTGCAAGAAGACCCCGATCACCACCACACTTCTCCCCTCATACGACACCTACAGTAGTCTGAAGAGACTGAGCATGGCCTCCTGAACTAACCTATTCTTTGGCTTAATGTGGATCTCCTTCTGCTACAATGTGTGTGAGCAAGATATTGAACATACACCCGCCAAACACAAACCGCCATATGTTTCCTGTCCTTTCGTGCGAATGCAAACTTTGAAGTTAGTTTCACTGATGTCACGGTTAGCGGGTGGCAGGCAGGCAGCTAGAACCAACGCAGACAGGTTTCAATAGAAAGGAAAATTTATTAACGCGCAAAGGCAAGGAACACGGGTACGCGGGTAACACAGGGAACACCGGGAACACACAGGACAATCAACTCACCACAAACTAAAATGACCGCGACAGCAACAAAGGAAAGACAAGAGGGCTGCATCCGAACTATCGTACTTGCATACTATATAGTATGCATTTCTGTAGTATGCGAAAAAAACTCTAGCGCGTCGCGACTACAAAATCTAGCTACCGAATTCACTCTTAGTATGCTTTCTGTAGTACGGAAAGTCGTTTCCGAATGCATACTACGCCAAAGTGAACCACGGATACACACTACGCTATCCCACAATGCAACCGGAGGTCTCGGTAACAACGAGAGAGCGAGATGGCTGTACCCGTGACACCACCAATATATCCATTATATATATGATCCATATATAATAATAGAATATATATATTATATATAATATTAGATTATTTCCCATTTCAAGAAGCTATTTGCGTAGAAAGAGACATATTTTTAATATTCAATAGCAACGAGATAAATGAGACGGACGAAAACAGGTAAATTTTGCCCGCCATCTGGGGAAGATACGTCATCTCCAAACATCCGGTGGAGTTTCGGCGGGGCGTCATCTACTCATGTCTGTCAACAGACCGTACTACACAGTCAAGTGCCGAGTATGGTCAAGTAGTAGACACTAGACAGAAATAGTATGTAGCTAGATGATTTTCGGATGCCAGCCAGGGCTTTGGATACAAACACATAGTCAGTGTACGTATCGGAGTAACAGCTGAAACACACTTATGAGGGAGGGTAGCAGGTAATCACACAGTGATGGTAACGACCTGACATGGGGGAGAAAACAAGACAGATAACACAAAGTAAAAACGAGACGCATGAACACTTGATGATCGCATTAACTAATTACATTTAGGGCATTAGCAAGACACCTTTATCCAAAGCGACTTACAACAACAACAACAACAACACTCATGCACACATCTCACGACAGGCGGGGCCGGGCACGGACAAAAGGGAGCGACAGCCCAAACAGGAGCAGTTAGGGTGAGCTGTCAGCTTCTGTAGGGCACACCTCAACACTCAGCCAGGAGGAAGCTGGGGATCTAAATACCAACATTTCCTGTTACAAAGCCTCAACCCACTTACCTCCTGCGCAGCCTCTTTGCAATGAGTTTCCAATTTAGATTTTTTTTTTTTTTACAGTCGCTATTTCATTTCCGTGTAAATAAATTGGAGCTCCATTTCGGCCTCTTTCGGGCTGTCGCTGTTGGTCTGACAAATCATGTTCATGTTAGTCAATTACAGTAGTTGACCTATTTTAGTCGGTTGAAAAGCAAATTCAACTCCAATTATGATTCACGAATGATGAGTTCATCTTGTGGTTAAAGCATCATTAACACTCCAGAAGAGCTGAACTCTCAATGGCCGTGTGTGCGGAATGCGTGAATCCTCAATCTGTAAGTTCTTTTCACACAAGCATGTGAATGTATTAAACTGACGATAGAATGATAATTCCATCTATGCATGTGGAAGGTCTCAAAGCAACTTGGCAGGACTGTTATAATTATACATTTAATGAATATGTCCCTATTCACTTATACAATATATTTTGACACAATGAAAAAATTTTTATTCGCTCAAAACATTTGTAAGAACTGACAAACAGCAAAGTATTTTTTGAAACTAAATCTCCCGTTCAGTATGACAGTGATACAGATAATGTAGCCTGTCTTCCCATTTATGGTAAGAGAAAAACGAAAACCGACTAATGACCACTGTTCAACGATTGCAGGCGGTGTGGGCAGGGTCTCTTTCACACCACGGCGTAACGTTTTTCGAAGACACATATGCGAATCCAATATCAACTGTTCTAAAGTTAAATTGATTTTTCCGCTTTTGACATGTCACGTTGCTGTGTTTGAAGTGATATTGTCATTCAGTGACTTCAACTCTGGCCTGCCCTCATCACAATGAAAACTCGGCGATTGACAGTAACTGCCCAGTTTTGTTGTCAGTGTCGGGCGAAGGAGACCGCAGACAGTACTGTTGAAGAGGGCGGAAAACCAAGCATCTTCTTGTCAATGTGGCCACCCTATGTGCCCTGGGGCAGGCTCCTCCATAATTCACCATAGAATGTCAGACTTTCATTATGCACCTACGTCTTACTTTTTTTATATCCTTGTGGGGTATGCGGGTCGTTGCAGAGGAGTGTCTTCTTCTCTATTTCCCGCTTTACGCTTGTGGTAGTACAATGATTGCCATGAAGTGCAGACACACCTTGACAGCTCTCTGTCCACACAGTGGAAATCCCGCCTGTTAAAATACTGGCATGTCGGGCAGTGGGCGGGACTCATCTCTGCCACACCGTAACTTCAGAGGGAGGAGGGGCTTGGAGGTGATCATACGGTGGGGGACGGACATTCTCCGTTTCACTGCCTGCTGTAAGATCGGGGCAAAACATTCCGGTGTTTGCAAACGAAAGTGGCACATTCGGGCGGAAGCCTTGTTTTTCACACACGCACATGTGTGTGTGTCTTTAAATGTGTGTGTGTGTGTGTTGGTGTGTGTGTGTGTGTGTGTGTGTGTGTGTGTGTGTGTGTGTGTGTGTGTGTGCACGTTTGTGTGTTTTAGTTTGTTTGTGTGTGTTGTGTGTTGGTGTGTGTGTGTCGTGTGTGTGTGTGCTGTGTGTGAGAGAGAGTGTGTTGTGCACGTTTGTGTGTTTTAGTTTGTTTGTGCATGGGTTGCATGGTTGTGGTGCGTGTGTGTGTTGTTCGTGTTTGATGTGTGCGCGAATGTTGATATGATGCAGGTCTCAGGATAAATAATTACCACGGTGATTGACGGATCAGTTTCGATGAAGAGGGGGTCATCCTCATTTAGCCCTGTCGTCCCCAAACAGTGTGTTTTCTTTTTTTCTTATTTATTTGCGATGACAATGTCAAAAAGCGTCGCCTATTAGTCGCCAACTTACCACGGACAAGACAACCTTTTGGGAAGGGAGGCAAGTCATGCGCGACTGTAGGCTTTTCACCATTGACAACCGCTTGATGGTGGAGCCACGAGACATGGACATCCCAATCCACACATGCTCCTGGGCCGAACTGGAAATAAGTAGTTCCTGAGAGACAGTCGGCCTGCGGGATTACAGTCTGCCACCGGAGCCAAACACAGGCATTGAGACCGGCAGAAGGACTGTTGCAATGGCAATGCTTGTCAACGACTGTTTGAATGCACTCTGCTTAAGAAATTGAGGATTTTTCTGTATGTCGCCGAAAACGAACACCGCGACTCTCTCTCAGCAGAGCCTTTATGTTTTGTGAAGGATTTATGCATATTGTTCTCTCTGTGTCAGACTGAGGTGGGAATGTGAAAGTGTGTGAGGGGCACTAGACTTACCCCCCCTTTGAGAAAAAACGAAATGGCTGCGCATCCGGTTTTTGGAGGCTATAACAACTACATTTAACATTGTCATTTAGCGAGACTTGAGTTCTGTGAGGCGTACGTTGACTTTGACTTTTGGCCTACATCCTCCTGATGTATAGCCAGCTGATCAAGCCCACCGTTATGAAGCCTGTCATCACTCTCTGTGCTGTGGTGCTAGGTGGTGCTGGTGTGTGACCGGCGGATGCTGATCGCGGGAACAGGGGCCGGCACAGCCAGAGTGAAGACCTACAATCACTATCAACAAAGGACGGAGTCGAAGTTGGAGACCTGCGAGGCGCCCCTTCCACGACATTGACGAAACGATCGATCCATTGCCATTTACTGTTACAGTCTCAACCCGGCATAATACCGCCACTGATGCATCGAAAGTTCTCATCTTGGTGGGTTAGTGATCTCGTTAGATCTGCAGAGGCTTAATTGCGACAGCACCGATTACCAATGTTAAACGTTTTTTCCATATGTTGCAGTTCATTCATGCGTGTAACGACTGACCAGCCTCACACGTGTATATACACTGTATGTTGTATAGAGATGTAATAACTATAGGACGTTAAACAGGGTAGTGTTTGTGCTTCACTGGCTGTGCAACCTGCGAGACGCCAAACTGACTTCTGTGTCGCAGATCTCGAAAATGCGTGTGGAAGGTGTGAGGTTTTTTTTTGTGGGGGGGGGGGCTGGGGTAGCGGTACTCGGAACGCCGACAGGGATATGAGACGCATGACAGCACCACAGACACTCTTCTGGTACGAAAAGAGCGCTAGATGAGGATGGCCAGCGTGTTTTATTTGTAGAATATTTTTAGAAGGCTTGGAAGGGCCAGCTCTGCTTGAATCACGTATCGGGTCAGCCTTTGGACTCCCGTCCTGTCCGGATCCTTTGGGCGGTACAGCTCTGTTCGCAAAATTACCCACTGCACTTTAGAGACATGTGTTTAGTCGTGTAAGTTCCATTTGGAAGCTCTTTACTTTTATGGTATCAGCAGCTATCACTGCACATTAACGATCAGAACGTTTAAAAAGCACTTAAAAGTCGCGCTCTAAACGCTCCTAACATGTAATGAGAGGGAGATAATGGAAGACGACAAGCTGGTGTACGAAATTATAGCGGGAAGAAGGCTTTAAACGAAGGGAAAATAAAGGAAAACCGTGAAGAAACAAATTTCCAAAGGAGCATTCCATGACAAGCAAAAAGCGTGCTTGAGTAGAAACAACCTTTACAGGACAATCAATGGTAGTAACTCTTCAAGACAATGTACTTTTTCAATGGGCAGGTGTCTGATTCGGAGTGCTGAACTGCAGAAGGAATAAATAAAGTTCTCTCACCAACATATATCATTTGTATGCGCAATTTGTGAAAGCCATAACTATGAGTTCAGACAACAGTTGTGTTCCAGTTTAGACCTATTGTATGCAAGAGGTGGACAGCACCGTTAAACGGTTGGTTGATATAGATTGCATGAGAAATAGGCAGGCGTGCCAATCAGACTTATTATTATAATCGCCAGATGCTAACAGGGCCGCTACTGAGCATTTATAGAACGGACTCTAGATATTAAGAACACTTCTATCATGAGAGTAGCTCAGCTGCTGAGTGCATGATGACAATGCGATGGCCCGTCCCTGCAATAGATCATCAGACCACGGCATCCTGACCTGGTGCGGCCTTTATAGCTGGGATGGGAGCGGGATGCGTCGAGAGTACAAAGCGTGTAAACCACATGCATGCTGCCAGGATAATATTATACCGCGGTTTTCTTTTGAGCTGCACTCCTTCACGATGTCGGTGGACTATTGAAACCCTAAGAAACAAACAAATACAGTGGTACTCACAATCGTAGGCTTGAATCCTCCTTGTATACAACACCACCACCCAGTGTGCACTGTTTTAGTCCTTATTTTCATCTTTCGTCTTGCTTGTATCTTACTTGGCTGATTGTTTGGCTGCCCTCTCCCCGTTTTATGGTCCGAAGGGCGTTCTTCGCTGCTCTCGCATTCCTGATCGCTGATTGGCACAGATCTGCGTCGTGCCCTGGGTCCGGGCCATTGAACGGCCGTTGATGGAGGTGGACCCTGCAACACAGAAGGACAGCCACGTAATACTGACGATGCAACGATGACACTGCGATGCTCTCTTGCGGCGCGCAACAGTGGAGGAGAATATATAAGACTTCCATCTTTGCTGTATACTTCCCGTGGAAGTAGACGGACAGTGGCTGACATATCGTTACAGACAGCCTTGCATACACACAGCGGTGTTAGGTGTGGTCAGAATGACTAACAACTAGTAACAACCAACAAACTGCTGGCCGTAACTAGCTGAATAGAGGACCTCGTTATTTTTGGAGTGCTTTGACTGGCCAGATGTGGCGTTCCAGCTCACTAGGTGTTCTATCTCCTGGACTGCTGCGTTTTTCTGACATCTTTAACTTATGTTGGCCGGGCATCTTTAAAATCCTGATACGAGGGTGCCCTGTCTCTCTGCCCACTCTTGACTGTCACGCAATTCCACGCCGCTCATAGTATGAGCCCAGCTCACTGCTCTCTCTCACTGTGCTTTCTTTCTTTCCTCTTCTGCTCTCATCTGCGTTCCTCATCTCGGATCTCTCGTCCTCTCTCTCACCTCGTCTCACCTTCCTTCTTCGACTCTTCGATCACTCCTCCACACTTCACTTGATCTCGTGTCTCTACTCTCCTCTTCCCTCTCGTTCTCTCTCGTCACTTCTCTCTTGCGCTTGGTGGTTTGCCCAATGATCCCGCTCTCACCTCACGTTATCTTCTCTGGTCTAAATCTCTCTCTCTCTCTCTCTCTGCGTCTCTCTCTCCTCTCTTCTCTCTTCCTTCTCTCTCTTCTCTCTCTCTCTCTCTCTCTCTCTCTCTCTATTTACCGCCCCTCTTCTCTTTCTACGATTTCACTCTCTCTCTCTCTCACCTTCACTCTCGACACTCTCTGCTCTCTTCGTGTCCTCTCTCTCTCTCTGCTCTCATCTCTCCTCTCTCTCTCGTCTTCTTCTTCTTTCTCTCTCTCTCTCCTTCTCGCTATATTTAATCGACACGCCATTCTCTCTATTCTCGTCTTCATTTCCCCTCTCTCTTCCTCTTCTTCATCTCTCTCTCTCTCTCTCTCTTCTCTCTTCGTCTCTCTTCTCTCTTCTTTCTCTTCTCTACTCTTTTGCTCAGCGCTATTTACTCTCTGATCTAGTGCTAAATGTCTCTCTCTCTCTGCACTCTCTCTCTTCTCAGTCTCTCTATACTCTCTCCTCCTCTTGACTCTCTCTCTCGTCGTATTTAACCCTTCGGAGGAGCCCTACCTTCTCTCTTTCTATTTCATCTCTTCTATTTTCCCTCTCTCGTCCTCTCTATCTCGTAATCAGTTATGTGTCCCGCTCTTTTGTTTCTCTCTCTCTTCTCTCTCTACTCTCTCTCTTCTCTACTCTCTCTCTTCTCTCTCTCTCTCTCTCTCTCTGTCTCTCTACTCTCTGCTCTCTGCTCTCCTCTCTCTCTCTCTCTCTCTCTCTCTCTCTCTCTCCTCTCTGTTCTCTCTATCTCTTGCCACTCTCTCTCTCTCTCTCTCTGCTCTCTCTCTCTCTCTCCTCTCTCTCTCTGCTCTCTCTCTCTCTCTCTCTCTCTCCTGTTTAGTTTATCTCTCTTAGTTCATTGCATTTATGCCCAGATTATTCCATTGCTGTGATTGTTTTAATGACAGATAAAATGCAATTAACACAAGTCACAGTTGGTGTCATTTGGAAGCTTGAGACTAATGCAATTAGCTTGGTTGTATTTTGTGCGGTATGTATACATTTTTCATCGTTAACTCATATTTAATAAATGGTTAAATGGGATAAGTGAAGTGAATGCTTTTTTATCGACCGAAGTGCCAGGGAACAGCCCGGGTAATTTCCCATCATGATGTGTTTTCTTGTAGCGTCTCTACAGTGTTTATGTATTTTTCAAAGCTTTCCTCCCAAAGTGCTTTGTATTGAGGACAGCCTTTCTTCCTTTAGCCTTTCTGCTCACTTCATCTGCAACTGCAAACGTCAGAGAACCCCTACTTGTCAGGAACAATCTCCACCAAGAGCTCGGCGCCGGGAATTATAGTTGCCACACGGTGTGAGATGCGAAAATCCATTATTCTCTGGTAAATTCTTCAATAGCACCACTCAACACGGGACAAATGGCTTTTTCACAACGGATACGCTGCTCTGCCTTATCTTGAAAATGTGTCATTTTGCCCTTTGGTCATTGAATGTACCTTGCCTTTACTAAAGCACGATCTCGATTCTTGTTTGTGGAGGAGATATGGCTTATTGCGGCTTCTTCTTTGATGCAAGGCCAAATACAACCAAAAATCCAGGGTTGCGATGCAGATACAAACAGTACATATGCCATATTTAGTGAGTTGCGGTGAATTTAGTCTTTGCGCATGCGCCGGGTGTCCCCAGTGGAATTGAGAGCCCCTAACCCTGGCCAGCTATTAGTGTTTATTTTGCTTACCCTAAAGCGCATAAGGATGTGTTTCTACTTAGTTGCCATCATTGCCAGTATTTACCTACCTTATATTTAGTCTCTTGCTCCTCCCCTCGTTCACCCAAACTGCTCCTCAGCTTGCGTTTTGCTTCGCTTCTCACTTCACTTCACCTCCATTATTTCACAGCAACATGGGAAGAGGCACCGATCATATGCCGCAGGAGCCATTCTCCAAAGTTCGTATATATTAGATTGAACTCGCTAAAAATATATTGTGACGCTGGTAACGTCGTGGGAAATTGACAGAGATTAAAATAGTGTGGTCGGTGGCTACGATGTTCCTAATGCAGGTGCTGTGTGGGTCTTTGATTAATGGTGCGACGCCGACGAAATTGAAGAGCCTTGTTGGAGTGTTCTGTGGAAGCACTGACACGCGCATGGGAAATTAGACGACTCTGAGCGCTGTGTGTTTTTGATAAGATGATGTCTGTCCGCTGCCACGACGGTAATATGGTGGAATTTGATAGGCCTTCTCCGTTAAAGAGCTGTGCCTAGGGTGAGTTTTTAAATCCATTGCCACCCAAAGTCTCTGGTAGCGGCGGGGCCATATGCCTTTCTCTTTCCCTGCTCCGCCCTTTGGGCGGTGTAGCATGGTGAAGAGTGTCCTCTTCGCTAACATGAGCAAACACTATATTGCCACGCCTGATTTACTAGGCTGTCTCTGCCGCAGACAGCCAGAATCAACGGGGATAGCGACATGGCTGTATGCAATGATATCAGGAGGCGTTGCTTTTGATTGCTCCGGGGGAGAGATATGCCTGAGCGGTTTTTTTCTATTTTAAGCCCACCTCTGAAATGGAAAATCTCACATTCGTCCCAATTATTTGTTGTGTCTCTGCGATTTTAAATTACCCTTATTTTGCAAACAAAACCAAAGCACTTATGCAAATTTTAATTGCAGGAAATTCGCGCGGCCCAGAGTTGTCCTACAACAACGTCGGTATGTTTATATCATTCCGATCGGGCAACAGCTGGGAGACACGGTAAGCTTGAGATAATCCCTATAATCAAATTAATTGTGCGTTGCCATGTGCGTTTTAAACAGCAACGTGAGTTTCGACATATGTAACAGTATAGAAATAAGATCTTGGAACAGGCAAAACACGTTGTTGTTGTCTGTTATGTGCGTGTTAGAGAAATCCGCATGTCTTGCTTTGTGCAGATTCGTCAAACAAAGCGAATCACCATGGCGTGGTTTTCTGTATGTGTATGATAAGAAAATCACATGTCTTTGTGCCAGATCTTCGCAAGAGGAGCATACGTGTGGTTCCTGGACAAAGGACGAGACCCTCGGCTGGCCGTCAGTGAACAGCCATCAGAAATACCAACGAAGACATTATGGCGAGTCCCCTTTCTGTGTTTGAAGCCAACTCGTATTAACACCCACGATTTTGGCGAAGCACATGCATGTCTCGTGCGTATGTGCTGCGTTTCCCTAACGACTACAGTAATATGTTTGATGGATAACATGTTACTTTCACTTTGCCAAGATTGGTTGCTTGCCTTTCTCTTGAGTGCGGGACTAATCCAGTGGGACCATGTCTGTTTTTGCCAGACACCTTCTGCAACAGTTTGGAAATTAGTTTTTAGAACTAGCGAGGTGTAGCCTTCTGGGTTTTAGTCCCCAAACATTTAAGTGCTACGAAACAGAGATGCGATAAGAGGAGGAGAAAAAAGAAAGGGGCTCTTGGGTTGCTTTTAGGCCCGTCAGTTGTCTTTGTTTCAAAGCCTTGATGTCTGGACGCTAAAACATTCCCCTGGCTGTGAATCTTCATCATGGATGCATGTCAAAGCCTTTCTTTTTCAACGCTTTTAGCCTGATGAAAGTTGTAGTGCTGGTGGTTTTCTGAGGGCAACAAGGGAGAAGAAAAAGGACATGTTCTCATCGTTCCAGACAAAGAAGTGTGCACCGTTTCAAACAATGTCATACCCTGGCGCGGAAGAGTTGTTCAGTCTGTTGCAACATGTGGATAAGCTGTCAGAATCAATACTAGGATCCCGTAGATGAAAACTATCCACTGTTTGTTTTTTTTTGTTGGTCTCTCTGCAGTGAAACATGAAACAACTCTGTTCTTGTCTGTTGTTATGTAACCCAGTCCCAATCCTCTTTTTCCCTGCAGAAAGCCTGACGCGTCCTCAGTTCATGTTATATGGAGACCATTTTCTGTATTTATTATTGCTCTGCTAGCTGACATGGCCTCTCTTCTTTTTTATTCCACGCCTCTAAAACTCGCTAATTGCATGGGCCCTCTGTTTTCATTTTGCCACTAAAACTCTAAAACAGAGTGTGTGTAGTGTGCCGAGCGTGGTGTGTGGTCGCAGTGCGTTGACCCAATGCGCGTGTGTCATCGTGTGTGTGTTCTGGTGTGCGTGCTCTGCCTGTGCCATGGTGTGTGACCGACTGTCGGTAAACCGGTGAATCACTTTTGAAGAGAAGGTTACAGAGAACCGAAAAACGCATTAGCAGGGTTGGCTTTTTTTTCGGAGCTGGCGGTGACGCCGCCTCTATTCTCTCACTTCCACAGGATCAGCCTTCGACGAGAGCCAGACGTGGGACCCGTCACAGCTTCTCCACTGTGCCGCTGTTTGTGGACGACGGTGGTGCTGCCGGTGGAGGCCGGGGCGGAGAATCAGATCATGACGTAGGGACCTCTCTGACTGGTTACTCTGTGTTTCTCCCGTTGGAAGGCTGCGTCTGGAGGAGGAGCCAGGGTGCTCTCGTTTATAACGGGGTTGTTAGTAGGCGCCTGAGGCTTAAGGGAACGTTACTGTACCACGTTTGCATGCGTCGGCCGTGCGTGTGTGTGTGCGTTGTGTGTGTGTGTTGTGTGTGTGTGTGTGTGTGTGTGTGTGTGTGTGTGTGTGTGTGTGTGTGTGTGTGTGTGTGTGTGTGTGTGTGTGTGTGTGTGTGTGTGTGTGTTGTAAGGAGCCGTTTGAAATAAACGCCCTGGGGGTGATATCTGTTAAGTGCATTTGCACAAGATTAAATACCGTTTTGGGAGGTGATTTAGGTGTAAAATAGGGGTACAATTAACATAATAGACAATCTGTCAAACATGGTGTGTAAAACCTCAGTTCGCCACTAAAAGACTATTGATTGAGGATCATGTCTAAAATCTCATTGTGTATTGCGATCGTACAGTGGTAGTTCGATTTGCTGAGCGTGCTCATGAGGGAGTAATCACTTTGTGTGTTTTAATTGTACAGATTCTTCGGCCACTTCAGCCACCGGTCTGAGTGGGCAGCTCCATTAAAATCGCTACAAGTCGGTCTTCAGCAGGAGATGTACTGAGGAAGATTACCACACTTGGCACCGAATAATCGGTAAAGTGAACTATGGATCCCATAACCTGCCTGGTGGTTCCGTGGCCTCTAGTGCCCATCAGATGCGACGTTAACTACTTGGTCTTTGAGCAATGCCCATTTGTCTTGCGTCAAAAGGGAGCAGCCGTGCTGTGTTGATGGCGGCAAAAACAGCATCTACATGCAAACGCAGGCCTGCGGAACTACTGTTATGCTGGGAAGGCGATTACTCCAGAGTTCTCTCTACGGAGTCTTGTATCTGCAAAGCACCACGACTTTTGATGGCATGAGTGATTCATTTGATGTCGGTTTGGTTTTCATTGGAAAGAGGAGATGTTCTGCCTAATTTTGTGAACTGCTAAAGGCATTTATCCAGATTAATATACAATCTTGGATTAATCCATTCGGGTAGGAGTAGGATGTGGAGGTTTCGAATTGATCACGTATTTTTGAAAGCCTTTTTTTTTCTATGAACTGATGGTAACGGCTGTTTGAAAACTATGTTCATAATTGTGTTGAGAAGATCCGAGGCGAGCAAATTTCCATTTGTATGCTAATCCCTTGTCTTTATTGAGCTTGCTTGCTGCATATTTTTTTATCTAGCAAAGACAGGGAAACAATGAACAAACTCGTCGAATATTATAGCAGTTCATTTAGGTGACCATAATGGAGCGGAGGACCCATTCAGTATTAATTGGTTTTAACATGAACGCTTTTAAACTTCAACCAATTAAAACGGGCTGTATATGCTATTTCTAGTCACTGTGCCAAAATGTTTAGACATTTACAGACATTAGTCCACATTTATCTGAAACATTCATGGCGGTACATTAATGATGATATAAGTATACTAGAGTAAGAATTAGCAGCCCAAAATATGGAAAAGCAAGTTGTGAACACAGACTTTCTCTGAATTGAACTTCTGGACTTTTCGCCTGTGTCAGTTATTTGCTCGCGACAATTTTCTCCCCAATCAATCATCTGCTAAATATAAGTTCTCTGGTTTGAGGTTTGAGTATTTTGTTTGTTATTACTCCAATTTGTTCTCTTGCACAACAAACACCTCATTCCTCTTAGATTATATTAACCTATGCAGATAGGGTGTATAGGGCGACTGTGATTAAAAAAGCCGTTATCTTTCTTCACCTCGACTAAACAGGTTTGGCTTTTTGTTAGTAGCCCTGCAAAACACTGAATCAATGTCTATAGTTACAGAGAGATAAGGCAGCCGACTGCTGTGGTGCCTATAGAAAGAACTCCTTCTCACATACTGTTTAGGGAACACTTGTCAATCAGTTGTGCCCATAATCAATACCTTATAACGTGTTCCTCCATGCGACAGCCCCGTCGCGACCCAGTTATGAGAGATGGAGGAGATAGGTAAATAGAGAAAAACACTCCAAACGAAGGCACTGTGCGTTTACAGTTGTGTCTCCTTTTCCCCCAGAGCCCAGCGTGATCTATGCCACTGTGGTGTGGCTCGCTTTGTTTGTCTGCTAGCTGATTATGGATACGAGCGGACAGGGGCGACGCGGACTGCCGCGCCTGCCTTCTGTTTCAACCCTTACACACCTCTCCAAGAGTTGTAGCCAGGGGCAGAACTACTTCAACAGCCTGCGGTTGAGTGGGTGTTCAGCCGGCGGTGGGCGTCTGGTGTTCAGAAAAGGAGGCCAGGAAACCACGATTAGAGCACGGTTATATTTTTTGGTGTTGATGGGATTCAATATGCATGACATATAGCGGCCAGTAATGCAAAGCAGGGAGACAACGTTTAAAGCTGGAATTAATGTGTGTTTATGGCATGATATCAATTCACATTTAAAAGCCGTCGCGCTATTAGGTAAGTGGCTTGACTGAATACTTAAAGGGGGTATTAGAGGAGAATAGGCAATATTAGGTTCCATGCATAGTGTGTGTGTGTGTGTGTGTGTGTGTGTGTGTGTGTGTGTGTGTGTGTGCTGTGTGTGGTGTGTGTGTGTGTGTGTGTGGTGTGTTGTGTGTGTGTGTGTGTGTGTGTGTGTGTGTGTGTGTGTTGTGTCAATTCGTTGATCTTAGTACGATTGTCCCATCCTCGTAAGCCGAGTGCGCCGATTCAGTTTTTGCCCCTTTTAATTTTCATTCGCCCACATAAAGGGCGCCAGCAATCATGGATTCACACCCAGCCAAGGGACATCGCTCAAGGAGGGTCCACTGACAGCTACCCAGCTCTTTACGTCCATAACAATCAGAATTAGCAGAGGAAAGATGTGGACATGAGTGAGCGAAGGAAGGCCGGCCCGTGTTAACACATCGGTCCCAGCCATATAAACACGGTACCAATGCCAAGGTTGAAAACAAAGGCGTATTTTTACTCGCCCTGAAACGGCTGAAGGGGGGGATCTCCCCTGGGCAACGCGTCATATAGCAGACCACCCTGAGGGTATGGATCCCAACCAACCATCCCTCCGGATGAATCCTCCTCTCTGAAATTGTGTTCCAGAAGTACATTTTGATTGTAACGCTACGTAGCTAGCTTTACCCCGTTTCAGCCCTTCGTTCAACAGGCCGTCAACAACAAGCTTCGGCTTCAACAAACACTTTTGCTTATGTTACATTATCCTCGAGCCTGATAGCCATCATTTGCCTGTGTCATATTTTTGGCCAAATTGCTGCAGACCTAACCTAACTCTACCTTCCTAACGCCCCTGCTGGAATTGACTCCTCATTGGATAAGCCACTTCAGAGGCGCCTTTTACGTTATTAAATCACTATCTTTTTATGCCTTAAGATATGTGCATTTACGCAATGTAAAAATACCTCAGTCATCTGATGACTGAGTGTTATTTTTGCACGCAAAATACAAGATGCAACTTAAAAATATAATAATAATTACCAAATAAAAAGATAGATAAGATAAAAATAGGATTTAGACAATATATTATAGCATAAGATTTTTTAAGAATATAGACTTTAGATATGTGATAAGGGTACACTCTATGGAGACTCATGCTTAGATAAGATAGACTCCGCCCCATAGATTAGCTAGATAAGTAATAGGAGATAGAGTAGAGAGTAATGACAATCATGGAATCCATATAGTCCACGATCTGAACCAAAGTGAATGGATAGATCCCAAGTATTACAAAGTCGAAAGTGATTAAACAGCTCTATTCAAAGTAGAATACCTTCTGAAAAAACACTTAGACTGAGAAATGATCTAGGAGACTCAATTCTATTACAAAACACTAAATAAGCGATGCCGAATTCAAATTAAATCTAAATGCTTCATTCTCTTGGTAAAATTTAGTCCAGAATTAAATTATAAATCAGCTATTTCACAATAGTAACCGCCACTCTTCTAGACATGAGATAAATGCATGCTCTTTCAGCTGGCCCATTGCTAAGTCAACTCATAAGTCCCAGTTTGAATACTAAACCCAACTGCTTCAACAAAGGAATAATGTGTTGCCCTCATGCCAGCGACACACTTACTAGGCTTGCAAACCACACACTCAATTAAACTATACTACTTTACAAAGTCAGGCTTTTGATATGCATTTCTATGGCAAGAGCTAGATGTCTTTTGCTGCGCGTCAAAATGGATGTGAACATCCAGTTAGTTATCCTTGTGCTATGAATCACCATTTATGGCCGCGTGCAGCTCATTCAACCCATTTTCATAAACAATATAAATTTAATTTAGGGTTGGCCTCTATAAACCTGCCGAAATGAAATGAATGCTTGTTATTTTAGAGTGCCGAGCAAATAGGAGAAAAACACAATACATGAACTTTTCTTTTCACTTGGGAATAGCAGATGAAAATGAATACAAACAAAAAGAGAGAATCAATTATGGCAGAAAAAGATGTGTTTGTTGGTTCTTGCTTATTTATTAACCAATTTTTAGACTATGTTATTGATTTCATAGTTAAGGCCGCCATAAGCAGTCATTGACATTTACGAGTCAGAGATGAATACCTTCCTCTCCTTGATAAATATTAATTAATGTACAGTAAAAGCATTTGACATTAGCATAAACAAGACCTTCAATTATAGCCTCATGCCTACAACGCCTTGTACTTTGAGTGCAATGCGAAGCATGAGTTTTTACTTTTGAAGCCGTAAACCTATGTCTCTGTGAGTGCTGATTAACCGCCCTTACAACATCTTTTTTATAAAAATTCTGCCTACTTCTGACATCACAGGTGCGGCGTGTCAATTCACATCGACCTAGATGTAATGACCAATTGGCATGTGAGCCCAACGTTTGCTACAGGCTCGCGACTGAATGCATCCAATCCAGCACACATCTAGGGCGCGACCGCCCCACTCGTGCATGACAGAAGAGGCCAGATATTTCAAAATGGCTCTTAACGGCTAATCACACACACACCCTGGTGCCGCTATAACTTATTGCTCAATTTTAATCAGCAAGGATTCTGCCGATCATGAGTGCCGCCTCTCAAATAGACAAGAGCAGTGTATTTTCAATCATGTTGCTCGCCTAATTGATGTGCCCTAACCTAAATCCATACCACCCATGAAGATAATTGCCATGCCGAAATATGTTCAATAATAATGATTTACAGAACACATGTAGAAATATGGATTACGGGCACATTAACATATGCAGGCACATGATATGAACTGACTGTATAGCACCATATGAAATCTG
>OLKM01004458.1:12116-22257 GCA_900291075.1 Melanogrammus aeglefinus | reverse complement strand
GAGCGATGACGGGTTGTTGTTGGGATGTTGTCCCCATTTCCCACTATACTCACACGGCCTTGTACGTTTCTGATTTGGCCAGGCCCGCGCCCAACCGAGCCCCGCCCCGAACACACAGACCACAGGACACACATTTTATCTGCAAGGATTCATTAGTGGCCTCGATGACGAAGTGGAAGCAGGGAGGCGCTTACCCAACGCTGAACCCCTTCCGAACCGGTCAAACTGCTGTCCCATATTGGTGTTGGGCTCCCGTCCGAAACAAGACGTTCTTTGATTGGCTCCCGAGGCCCGTTTGGGAAGGGCGTGGCGGCATGAGCCCGGTTTAGGCCCGGTCTCGACAGAGGGCTCGTCTTGTTGGAATCAGTGCGTCAAGCTAAAGTCCACGGGGGTCAGTAGTCCACCGGGGTCAGTCGTCCAACGGGGCCCAGTCGTCCCAACGGGGGTCAGTAGTTCCATACGGGGTCAGTAGTCCAAACGGGGTCCAAGTGTCGGCGGAGGACCCCCAGTCAGTAGTCACGGGGGTCAGTAGTCGGCGGGTCAGAGTCCAACAGGGCCAGTTCGTTCCCCACAACAGAGGCAGATATCCGTCCAACGGGGGGTTCCAGTAGTCCACAGGAGCGACAGCAGCCCTGCAGCTCTTTGAAGGCACTGGCGTGGCGGCCATCCCTGGTGCACCTTGGTCTTCACCAGTTGCCTGCAGGTTCTTCAGGCTGTTTTGGAAGCACGCCTTGCAGACTTTCTTGGAGCCTGAGTCCGACCACACACCAACACCGGGTCAGTTCAATGGGCTGCATCTATACAGCGCTCCTCTGACCAGTGGCCCCTCAAAACGCTAGAATCATCATACTGTTGCCACTTTGCATTAAACTTTAAATTAATATACACTTTGAAAAACGTATTTTCAAATGATTGTCATTTGCATAATGTAATGAACTATTGGATTGCAAATTGCATTGCCATTTAAATTTTGCTACATATATTCTTGCACACACATACACACCGACGGCTTTGTCTCAGCCACTTGTGCCACTCACCGCTTGTTCACCGCTGGTCAATCACCTCGTCCCTCCGGGTGATGTCGACGCCAACAGAGGGCGGGGCCCTTCAAGCGTCTCGCGAGATATGAGCGGCCCAGAAGCGCTTTTTCAGGATCAGCTTCAGTGGACATGCAAGGCCCGTCTGGACGTAACTGGACACACACACACACACACACACACACAACACACAACTACACACACAGGCACACACACCACACACACCACACACCCACACACACACACACCACGCACCACACGTTCAGAACGGCTGCAAGGGTCTGGGGAGCAGCCACATTAACAATGAACAGAAGAAATTAAAGCAAGCCAGTATCCAACAGAGCCTTTTTAAATAAGAATAATAAAATATGTTACGTAACCCTCCAGGGAGGTACGGCAATCAATTTTCAACATATACTGTTCAGATACGGCTCAGTCAAGCGTCTTTCTGACAAAGTTGTCCTGCAACTAAACTGACACCGCGGCCGCTCAAATTCACTGGCTGACCCTATATGTTAGCCTCCAGCACGGAAGGGGATCCGTGGTGTTTATCGACACGTTTTGGCACAGCTGCTGGTATGGGAAGTGGCTGCCGGCAGGGAATGTCCGTTGCGATCCTTATGCCTCACCGTGTTTCATCCTACAGTCCGTGGGAACACGAGACCTGCCCTCGCTCACTCACCTCTCATATTTGCTCTGCAGCAGCTCTTCAATCTGGGGGAGGATGGACGTACACAGGTCCAGCTTCCACAGCATCCTGGGACGGAAACACGGTTACAGACCTGAGGAGGACTCACTGCGCAAGGCTAACACCAAGGATGGGGGGGTGTGTGTGTGTGTGTGTGTGTGTGTGTGTGCGTCTCTCTCACGGTTTGAGGTTGACGATGTTGAGGAGGTCCACCACGATGGAGCGGTCGTTCATGGCCACCGCCATGTCCAGGCAGTCCAGGCAGTTCTGGTGGGACGAGGCCCAAAGAAGAGCAAACCGTCAATAGACAGAGGGACGACGTCTTAAGAACCGAGTCAATCGACTTTTGACATCACAGCACTGCACACTCGCCCCACAATCAGTGGCCCGTTCCCACCTGAAACGGCGTAAATTGACTGCCTTTACTCGTCGTGCTCTCTCTTACTGCCTGGTTTACGTGAGAGTCACACCCCACAACCACACCCCACGCCCCCACCCCACCACCACACCCACACCGCCTGGTTACAGTTGAGGCCTGGGGGCTCCCCACTGCTCCCGGACTAGCCTGGTCTCAGTGATGGCCTGGGGGTTCCCTCTCTGTGTGTTTGCGGGGAGGGCCAGCAGCAGCCTCACTTTGCGTCGCGCTGACCTCTCCACCACAGCCTTCAACGGCCTCCAGGTTCTTTCTTCTTGCGCTGCTCAGCATACACACAATGGTGTCGTGGCCCTTCTCTTGATCTGGGACTGCGCCTCCTCGTCCCCCAGCACCTCGGGCCCTTTGTGGAACGAGTTCTGGAGCGCAGGGGGGGGGGAGAACCGGTTAGATCGTTCCGGTGACGTCAAACGATCACCAAACTTATATAATCTAGTTTTCGACTTTTATTTTTCATTCATTTTTTTTCAGTCAATGTTTTAAAGAAAGTGCAGAACAGCTGGATACATATCTGTACATTATTTTAGATTTAAACATTTTCTTTTTTTCCATTTTGTGTATTTTTTTAACAAAGTTCTCAAAGGGTTCCAAAGGGTTTTTTTGGGGGAGACGTGCTGAATAAATCCGTCATGTTTTTAAACTCCATTTTTGAATAACGGTGATCTCACTATTGACCCAAGGATGTGTGACTTATGATTGGACAACGGAGCAAGCAAACAGGTCACTCGGTCTGAAGTCCGCCACGTTGAGCTCCGATGGGCTCTCCTTCCCTGGAGGATGGAATGATGTTGATTGATGCGGTGGGGCTTCTGTGTCTGTGCGGCGGCCGCGCGCGCCGTGGTGGCCTGGCGGGCGCGGCCGGGTCTGCTCGGTCGCGGGGCCGGTCCGGGGTGGGCCGGCTCGGTTGTGTGTGGTGGGTGGTGGTGGTGGTCGGTGGGCGCGGGGGCGCGGAGAACGAACGGTGGCTTCAACCTCTGGACGGGGTCGAACATGGCGATGGGGGCTTCCTTTAGCTGGGGGAGAGGGGGGAGGGGGGGGGGGGGGGGGGGTGAAGGCTGTGAGGCTTCATACCATTGGTTCCTCAAAGTGTGGCCCGTGGGCCAATGGCGGCCCGCAATGACAGACAGTAAAGTAAGTAAAAAAGAAAATATATATATATATATATATATATATATATATATATATTTTCTTTTTTTGTATTATTATTATAACATCAATATTAATTTAAACAAAAATAGATAAATATTAAAGAGAAAAGTCTACTCTCTCTAGCTTTCAATTAAATCCTTTGGGATGCTGACGGTGTTTCCGCCTGATTTTTTTTTCTAAATTGGCCCCTCAGCCGTCAAAACTTTAAAAACCCCTGGTTTATACCACCACACATTAAGTACCCCATATCGAACACATCTGAGTCAGGTCTAAACTGAACCAATACATTCAGATTCAAATTGCACATTGGAGGATATTTGTTTGCATTAAGAATGCATCTTCCCTTCCACTGTTTATACAAACCCACCTGCTGCTTCTCAGGCATGGGGGTCATGGCGTCCTTCACCGCGCTGGCTCTCACTATGAAGGTCTCTGCAGGGACAGCACGTTAACACATTGGTGGGTGTTAGACGACAAACTGTTTTTCTACAATAATACACTCAGCAGTTGAATGTGTTGGCAGAAGGAAATATGGATCCTCACCATCTTCCATAGGGGCAGGGAACAGTGCCCCGGGCCTTGGGGAGGAGAGCGCGCTGGAAGGGAACGGAATGGGGTTTAAATCTCAAAATGAAGTGCGACCACCTAAAGGTGCTCATGGTTTTCCCCCGGGGAGGTCACCACAGATGGCGTTCCTCGGCTGGAAGATCTCGTGGTAGTCGTCTGCGTTCCGGATCTCGGCAGCGGACTCGTTCTCCTCCTTCTCGTCTTCACTGCTGGGGCTGCGCCGTTCCGACTCTGAGCTCTGCTTCACCCTGGGGGGGGGGGGCATACAACATGTTGGCACAGCTGGCGATCTGGGTGCATCCAGCGGGCAGGTGCTGCTCAAACCTCCAGCGTTGGGACTCTGAGGTGGTCATCTCTAGTAATGTTGGTGGTTTGTTGTGTGGCATCAGTCAAATGTTTCCCCGGTTTGTTTAGTTACGATGCTTTATGATGAGTGTGTCACCAGCGCCACCATGTGGGGTCAGAGGTACAGTATGCTCTGTGATCCTGAAGCTCAAAGGAGAACCGTGGAGACTACAGTGTGAACAGGGGGCCCGGCTGTGTTACCGTGGAGACTACAGTATGACCACGGGGCCCGGCTGTGTTACCGTGGAGACTACAGTATGAACAGGGGGCCCGGCTGTGTTACCGTGGAGACTACAGTATGAACAGGGGGCCCGGCTGTGTTACCGTGGAGACTACAGTATGAACAGGGGGCCCGGCTGTGTTACCGTGGAGACTACAGTATGAACAGGGGGCCCGGCTGTGTTACCGTGGAGACTACAGTATGAACAGGGGCCCGGCTGTTGTGTTACCGTGGGAGACTACAGTTAGTGAACAGGGGCCCGGCTGTGTATACCGTGGAGACTTACAGTATGACCACGGGGCCCGGCTGTGTTACCGTGGAGACTACAGTAATGAACAGGGTGCCCGGCTGTGTTTACCGCGTGGAGACTACAGTATGAACAGGGGGCCCGGCTGTGTTACCGTGGAGACTACAGTATGAACAGGGGGCCCGGCTGTGTTACCGTGGAGACTACAGTATGACCACGGGGCCCGGCTGTGTTACCGTGGAGACTACAGTATGACCACGGGGCCCGGCTGGGGTACCTCTGAGGGCCGCTGCAGGTGGTCATGGGTCGCTCGTAGCTGCGGCGCAGGGTGGATCCCTTGGGGGAGGGCTCCGTGGGCTGGACCACGGCCCCCCCGGACCTCTTGACCTTGGTCAGGTCCACCAGGTAGGAAGACACGTTGGTCTGGTGGTGGGACAGGCCGATCTGCGGAGCGGGCCCAGAGTGAATCAAGGGGGTTTGGACACCCTGTCGATGTACTGTCAAAACACCCGCTACTGAGGTGTCATGTTATTTAACGTTTACATTCATCAGACGCTTTCATCCAAAGCGACTTACAATAAGTACATTTGTCAGAAGACAGAGCGCCAACAATATATCTCTGTCGGTACAGTAAGGATGTTCAAAGAACCAAGTGCCAAGCACTAACCATCACTAGGTTAACCCGTTCCTCGTATACAACACAGATAGCTAGGATAAGATGCTACACAATGCTGAGTACTATTTTTAAGGACGTACAACATACAATACCATATACAATAGGAACAATAAGTGTGTACCATACAATAAGTGCGTATTGTGTGCGTTTTGCCTGCCTCCTATCCCCAACACACGCCCACAGCGCGCCCCCACTCCCCCCGACGACGGTGACCCATCGGGCCCCCGCGGGGCTCGGACCCAAACCAGCTTGGTTGTTGCAAGGATGGCCATGTCCGGGCCATCCCTTGCCCCAGCCCACGGGACCACCACGTCGAAAGCAGCGGTTCTGGGCTTTTCACACGTCAGTGACACCGCAGCGAGTCAGAGGCCCCGGAGTACAGGCAAGCCCGCGTCGGGGTGGAAGAGGCACCCACCGGGGGGGGGAGGCGGAGGAACCACACTCAGACAGTCACAAACCAGTCACCACACTCAGGCCACAGCCACCAAACCAGTAACCACACTCAGACAGTCACCAAACCAGTAACCACACTCAGACAGTCACCAAACCAGTAACCACACTCAGACACAGCCACCAAACCAGTCACCACACTCACCAAACCAGTCACCACACTCAGACATAGCCACCAAACCAGTAACCACACTCAGACACAGTCACCAACCAGCCACCAACCAGTCACCACACTCAGACAGTTACCAAACCAGTCACCACACTCAAAGACAGTCACCAAAACCAGCCACCAACCAGTCCACCAACACTCCAGCAGACAGTTACCAAACCAGTCCACCCAACACTCACAGACAGTCAAACTCAGACCACCAAGCCACTAAACCCAAGTCACCAAACTCAGCAGACCGAAGTCACCCAACTCAAAGAAAGTAATCTTAAAGCGTCGTGGTTCACAACCTGAAACCGCGCGCCGGTTTCCACGTCGGACGACGAGCCGATCATCTTGAACTTCTCCAGGTCCCCACAGCTTGATGGTTCTGGAACACAGAGGACATCATGTAGCAGCAGGGAAGCGCCCACGTATAAAACAACCACGAACCATCTTATAGGCTGGAGCCCCGGGGTACACCTGTCTGAGCTGCTGCCCGACGCCAGCAGGTACTCGTTGGGGTGGAACTGGATGATGTTGACCGCAGCCGCGTGGGCGGTGAACTCCGTGATGATCTTCCCCGCGGTCACGTCCCATAGCTGGGAGACAAGACAAAATCTTTAATCGCCATCTATAATTATGGCCCATGTACGTATGCTTTATCAGTTTATTCTTATTTGGTCAACATCAATTTCGAAATACTAAACAAGGCTACCTAACTAAAGGAGATTGCAGATGTGTATCGCGTTACCCTTAATAGGCTGTCGTCCCCCACAGAGACGCCAGCCATTTGCCCGTCTGGGCTGAAAGCGAGATACCATCACTGCCTGACTGTGGCTCTGGAGGAAGCAACAACAAATACCAAAGAGGGCGTCGGCAGAGCACTAAAGGGTAACTGCCATTAGTCTGAGGAAGGACATCCCATTGAAAATGCGCAGCCTGGAGACGCAGAGGCAAGAGTGCAGATGTGTAAAAGTGTTCTGGTTTAATAATACTGATGTCGGTGTGTTTGTCCACAGAGAAGATATTGCAAAGAAAGTGAAGTAGGTTGAAGCGATGAGTGTTTGATGGAGGATATATTATTATAAGTGGGCCTCCAAAAGATTTGTGCTCTGAGGTTTGCCTTCCATTGAGCCTAGCCATGATTTTCACAAAGCACAGACTAAAACCATCATCCTTTGGATAAGGATTCAGACACACAGCGCAAGACGGTCAGTGTCTGGACACATGCGACGCAGTAATCTATAGGATTAGCTATTCAGCTGTCACTCACCGAAACAACAAGCAAACTAGAGACCAATTTAGCAGCAGGGCTAGTAGCCAACTTGAGAGATAAAACAAAATCATAGATCCAAAAAGGTAAACTGCTGACAGTAACAAAATTCATTTTTAAGTGAAAATGTTTTCAAATAGACATGGAACAGGTGTGTAATCAAATGGACCCGTTCCCATGGAATACAGACTTACCTTATACGTGAAGACGCCACCCCTTCCTTCGCACATCCCCAGACCTGAGGAGGAAGGAACCACAACGACAAAAGGTTCAACTGGGGGAAGCCAACAGGAGGTTTACGCAATAGAACAGTCTTCAACACAAACCTTGATGTTTGTGTCCATGGAACCGGAGGCCAAGTAATCCCCAAACGGATGGAAGTCCAGGCTGGTGATATTGGCCTTATGTCCCGAGAGAGAACGCAGGACTGAGAGGAATCACACAACAACACTATTTCACACAACTGACACAACCGTCATAGACCCAAGCCCAAAGAGAGACTTAGAGCGTTTTGATGAATGGTTAATGGACTTCATTTTTAGGGCTGAACGATTTGGGGAAATAATCTAATTGTGATTATTTTGACCAATATTGCGATTGCGATTTAATATGCGATTTATTTCATTTATTAAGTTCCTTATGTTCTGTATTATTCACTAAAAAAACAATAAATCATTCTTTAGTATGACCAACACAACATTGGAAGCAGTCAACATGTAAACTGCTCTTTCCTTTAGGACAGGCCGAGTGTTGAGATGAATTGATATTATGACATCTTTATTTAACTATTGGATTGTAAATGAAAAATAAATCTAAATCCTACTGATCTCCAGTCAGTTACGGTAAACCCCCCCCCCCCCATAAAATAGAAAAAAAAACACAAAAAATAAAACTTGTTATTTTTTTCTTGCAGCCTTTGCGATTTGCATAATGTGTCTATTACATCGCGAATTCGATTAATCGTTCAGCCCTAATTTATATAGAGCTTCCCTAACCAGTGGCCACTCAAGGTGCTTTACAATACTGCCTAACATTCACCCATTCATGCACACAGTCACCCACCGCCAGCGGTGTCAGCCACGCAGGGCGACAGCCAGCTCGTCGGGAGCAGTCAGGGTGAGGTGCCTCGCTCAGGGACACCTCGACACTCAGCTAGGAGGAGCCGGGCTCCTTCTCAACCTCCTGAGCCACATGTCGCCATTATATCAATTAAGAAGTGTTTACTAAGGTACAGACAACAACAACAACAGACTTACTTTTGGCGGCCTCTAAGTCCCAGACACGCAGAGATCCCGACTGGGAGCCAGCCGCCACCTGCTCCTCTGAACTGTTGAACTGGATGCACTCCACCGGGTTGTTGTGGCCAGTGAGGCTCTGACGAGAGGAACACAAACCCATGACTAGTACAAAAAGGCATATTCAAAAATACATGCATTGTTTCTCTCTTGCTTCTGACTACTTATTGTAAGTCGCTTCGGATGAAATGTAAAATGTAAATGAAACAGCTGTAGGGTAGCCTTACCATAATACAGTTTGATTTGTTGACACCCCAGATGTTGACTTTGCAGTCCTCCCCTCCAGTAGCCAGCAGACGGCCTGAGCTCTTCCCCAGAGCCAAGCACGACACGTTACTGGAGTGGGCCACAAACTCCTCTGCAGGGACACACACACACACACACACACACACACACACACACACACACACACACACACACACACACACACACACACACACACACACACACACACACACACACACACACACACACACACACACACGTTTTAGCTCATCACAAAGCAACCAGACACACTCGAGAATAGAGTATAGTTCTAGAGTAGTGTTTATACACCAGAAGTTAGATAGTATAGTATATACTCAATAAGTCCCAGCTCAGTAGTAGAGTTATATCTTATAGTATAGTATATGGTACATAGTACTATAGTATATAGTAGTGTGTATACTCACGCAGTCTCCAGGAGGTCTTGGTGGCGTGGGCCCCAGCCATGGTGCCACAGGGGGGGCGACTTTGTTTTAAGGTGAATTAAGCGTGACCCCTCTCATTAGCGTCTTGGCTGATCGGGATTAATGGAAACAACATCCAGTCCTCCAGTTCACATAGCCTACTGGAGGAATGTGGACCTACAGGAGAACCAGAAGAAGACAGCTTCAGTCAGTACCAGAACCAGGTCATCACGTTCACGCTCACTCACAACAACCAGAAACTAAATCATACACAATTTAACAAACCAGTCCAAAAGTGAAGTCGACACATTATTTATGATTGATGAACTGCAATCAATTGACCTGTCAATCAGCTGAGTCCAAACTCACACACTCAAGTAAATCCGCCTATAAATATATATTACACATATAATCAATGTCAGCCATGCCACCACGTTGGTGTTTCGGTTATATACTTTAAACAGACCGTTAGTTTGTACTTGTGAGGGAGAGTGGCTCACTGTCCGCGGCTACTGCGGTAAGCTCGCTAGGCTAATAGCCTCTTCGCTAACTTTGAGTAGATATCCGAGTTTTCCCTGCACCTCGACAGATTCCTCGGAGTAACACGGTGGTACCTCTCAGTAGGAAGCGTTGTTGTTGACTTGTTGGGTAATAGGTGTTGTGCGCCGGAGGAGAACCACAAAACACAACACAACACCGTCCCTCAGCTTTAGCTAACTAAACACAAAGCCCGGTCAACGACTTTCCGTTATGCCCAAAAAAGGGCATCACTGCAGACAGTCTCAGACTTGATACATTATATTCCAGTTTTTAGACATATATATTTTATTAGGACAGTCATTTTTACGCATTTTGGAATGATCCCAATGTGATAAAAACAAATTAGAAAACTGTTAGCAACTTTTTGGAAGTGCAACAAACATTGCATCAGGATACAGAAAAGGA
>OLKM01004458.1:0-12091 GCA_900291075.1 Melanogrammus aeglefinus | reverse complement strand
TGTTTATACACCAGAGTTTAGGATAGTATAGTATATACTCCATAAGTCCCAGCTCAGTAGTAGAGTTATATCTTATAGTATAGTATATGGTACATAGTACTATAGTATATTAGTAGTGTGTATACTCACGCAGTCTCCAGGAGGTCTTGGTGGCGTGGGCCCCAGCCATGGTGCCACAGGGGGGGCGACTTTGTTTTAAGGTGAATTAAGCGTGACCCCTCTCATTAGCGTCTTGGCTGATCGGGATTAATGGAAACAACATCCAGTCCTCCAGTTCACATAGCCTACTGGAGGAATGTGGACCTACAGGAGAACCAGAAGAAGACAGCTTCAGTCAGTACCAGTACCAGGTCATCACGTTCACGCTCACTCACAACAACCAGAAACTAAATCATACACAATTTAACAAACCAGTCCAAAAGTGAAGTCGACACATTATTTAGTGGAGTGATGAACTGTCAATCAATGACCTGTCAATCAGCCTGAGTTAGCCAAACTACACACACTCAAGTAAATCCGTCCTTATAAATATATATTTACACATATAACTCAATGTCAGCCATGCCACCACGTGGTTGTTTCGGGTTATATACTTTAAACAGACTGTTAGTTTGTACCTTGGTGAGGAGTTTGGCTCACTGTCCGCGGCTACTGCGTTAGCTCGCTAGGCTAATTAGCCTCTTCGCTAACTTTGAGTTAGATTCCTGTAGTTTGGTCCTTCACCTCCGACCAGATCCTCGGAGTACATCGGTGGTACCTCTTCAGTAGGAAGCCGGTTGTTGTTGACTTGTTGGTAAATAGGTGTTGTGCGCCGGAGGAGAGACCACAACAACACAACACAACACCGTCCCGCAGCTTAGCAACTAAACACAAGCCCGTCAACGACTTCCGGTTATGCCCAAAAAAGGGCATCACTGCAGACAGTCTCAGACATATACATTATATCCATTTTAGACATATATATTTATTAGACAGTCATTTTACGATTTGGAATGATCCAATGTGATAAAACAAATAGAAAACTTAGCACACTTTGGAATGCAACAACATGCATCAGGATACAGAAGGAAGTTGACATCCACTGTGTGTGTGTGTGTGTGTGTGTGTGTGTGTGTGTGTGTGTGTGTGTGTGTGTGTGTGTGTGTGTGTGTGTGTGTGTGTGTGTGTGTGTGTGTGTGTGTGTGTGTGTGTGTGTGTGTGTGTGTGTGTGTGTGTGTGTGTGTGTGCGAGAGTGTGTCTGCGCGCGTGCGTGTGGGTACGGGTGTGCATGCATGTTTTTTTATTTTCTGCAATAATTCTTTGTATTTTCCCAAACAACTATTGATATGCATATTTATATGATACAATCGCACTTGTATTTTTATTGTATTGTTACTTTTTGTAAAACACATTGTGGTGCCCTTTAAATTGTATTAATGTGCTTTATGAATTGACTCAACCTTTAAAACGTGTTCCTCTTGCATTAATTTTAATAGCCTTGGAGTGCTGAATATTGTTTGAAGCCTAGACTACCATCTTCTATCATATAATGGTTTGATCCTATTCATGTTTGTCCTTTAAGAGCAACAATGGTTTATGTTTGTGTTTGTCAACGGGTCATTAATTCATGGCCTCTGTGGCTGGCTGTGACCAATGAAGTCTGTTTTCTATTTCATACGATCCTGATTCAGGTCTGGCTTTGATTAAATAGTTTGACTAATCCATTCAAAGCAAAATTATTTTAGTATTGTGTATATTGTTGCTATGGGAATGATATACTGTACTTTCCCCAAGTTCTTGACACAGATGTGTCAAGAACTTGGAAGATGTCGCATCAATTAGTATTTTTAAATATCTTATTCTCAAGGTGGAGACTGCACTGACCTTTGAAAGGAAGGGACAACTATATTTCAACAGTACACATTTACAAACGTACACTTAAATGAATCGGTTGGCTGAGTGTGGCGCAGTTTATGTGGGGACAGATCCCAGTACCATGTTGTTTATTGAACAGGCTCCTGGGAGCCTGTAGGGGGGGCAGCACCACACATCAGAAAATAAGAGCGAAGAAGAAGAAGAAACCCGGAAGTAAGGAAAACTTCCGTCACTGATAAATCCATCCGAGGAATACCGAAAGATAACAAACATCCTGCTGCTTTGAGGGTTCCAAAAACCATAAGTAGCCCCCGTGTTTTATGAAAGGTACCCCGTCATGTCAAAAATAATTAATTAATATTATAGTGAGCGTCTGTAGAAAGCGTATTACTGAGAGGCTCCACTACCACAGCAGAGAGCGATGGAGTCTGTGGACGTGGAGGACGAGAGCATCCTGGCCTCGATCTTCAAAGACAGCTTCCCGGACAACTGGCGGGACAACCCGGACTTCGCCGCCTACCTGTCCGAGCTCAGCTCCTTCGGGGTGGAGAAGCTGAACCGTGAGCCCGACCGGCTGTCGGAGGAGAGAGCCCAGATCCTCCAGCAGACGCGGGAGCTGGCCTTCTCCAACTACAAGACCTTCATCCGCACGGCCGACTGCACCGAGGAGATCTACAGGGACTTCGGCAGGATAGAGAGCAGCGTCTCCAAGCTCCTGGACAAGCTGCCGAGTTTTGGGGAGAAATGCAGGTCAGTGATAGGCAATACATGTTAATAACACATGAAGAGTATGTGAGTTTTTTGTTCTGACACTTGTGTGTTGATATAATACCATGCCTTCCTTCAGTGACTCACTGAGGTCATAAATCCCAGGGCACTTATCGCAAAGAGTAGGGGTTTCCCCGGTGTCCTGGATAAAACTGCCCAACCAGGCTCATTCAATCTGGCCCCCTAATCATCCTCCTGGCTGACTCGTTAATTCCCTCACTCTCCACCTCAAGCTGGTGTGTCGTGAGCGTTCTGGCGCATATTGGCTGCCGTCCATCACCCAAGTGGGTACTACACATTGTTGGTGGGGAGTAAGGCCCCCCCCCCTTCAGTGTAAAGCATCTTTGAGCGAGAGAAAAGCGCTCTATAAATTCAATCCTTCTTTCTTCATCCAGGGGGTTCATGAAGGAGGCCGAGCAGATCGGGGCCAGCCGGCGAATGAACAGTCTGACGCTGAACCGACACACTGAGATCCTGGAGATCCTGGAGATCCCCCAGCTGATGGACACCTGCGTCAGGAACGGTTACTACGAGGAGGCCCTGGAGCTGGCTGCATACGTCAAGAGGCTGGAGAAGAAGCACTCCTCTCTGCCAGTCATCCAGGTTAGGGCCACCAAGAATCAGTTCACCAGAGAACCCCCTCAGGTTTAATATTTCGGTGGATCAACATGTAAGCTTCTTTCATATAACAAAGATTATTTTGGTGAAAAATCCCTTCTTTGTAATGTATGCGACACAACAGCTATGTGTCTTATCCAAGCTATCTTTGTTGGGTTAACCTAGCGATTGTTAATGCTTGGCACTTGGTTCTATGAACATCCTTACTGTACCCACAGCGATATGTTGTTGTTTCTCTTTCCTCCGACACATTTCTTCTGACTTAAGTGGCTTTGGAGAAAAGCATCTGCTAAAGGCCCTAAATGTAAATATAAAAAACAGATGAACACTGGCCACTGCCATCGGTGAATGTCTCTATATGTATGGGGTATCGGCCGATAAATAGGAGCATCCCTAATGTCCCCCGCCCCCTAACCCGGTGTCTGTCCCCAGGGCATCGTCCACGAGGTCCGCCAGTCGTCCCAGCTCATGCTGAACCAGCTCCTGCAGCAGCTGCGCAGCAACTCCCAACTACCCGTCTGCCTCCGGGTCATCGGCTACCTCCGCAGGATGGATGTGTTCACGGAGGCGGAGCTCCGCGTCAAGTTCCTCCAGGCGCGCGGCACCTGGCTGCACTCCATCACCGGCGCCATCTCTGCCGACGACCCCTACTTCCACATCACCAAGACCATCGAGGCCTGCCGCGTGCACCTCTTCGACATCATCACCCAGTACCGGGCCATCTTCAGCGACGAGGACCCCCTGCTGGCCCCCGGGGGCCAGGCGGTCAACGAGGGCGCCATCTTCCACGGCTGGGTGGTGCAGAAGGTGGCCGAGTTCCTGGAGACCCTGGACCGGGACCTCCAGCGCGGCGTGGGCAGCCGGCTGGAGTCCCTGCTGGGACAGTGCATGTACTTCGGCCTCTCCTTCAGCAGGGTGGGGGCGGACTTCCGCGGGCAGCTGGCGCCCATGTTCCAGAAGGTGGCCGGGGAGACCTTCCACCAGGCCGTGCAGGAGGCGGCGGACAAGTTCCAGGAGGACATGAACCACTACACCCTGATATCGCTGCCCTCCATGCTGGGGGGCACCATCCCGGCCGTGGCCCCCAGCACGCAGCCTGGCACCCTGCAGCCCCCCATGTCCCTGCTGGACTTCCAGCCCCTGGCGTGCTTCCTGAACCACATCCTGACGGCCTTCAATGACCTTCGGCTGTGTTGCCCCATCGGGCTGGCCCAGGACGTCGGCCTGTACCTGGAGGACGCCCTGATGAAGGTAACGACAAGGACTCACACTTTGGATTTTACAAACAACACAAAGCTACAATAGGTTTAATGATGGGTTGTTTGTGACATAAACAAAAGCACGTCCAGCTAGATGTTGTTCTTGGTTTGTCGGCTTATGTTCAGCTTTTTTGATTTCCTTTAGAAATGATTGATGTTATGGCCGGCTCAGACTACACGATTTCAGCCCGATTTTGCCCCGATTCTTTCGTCGCAGACAAATTTGCGAATCGTACACGATTTTGACAGGTCGGCGACGAGACGAGGTCTTGTAATGTGACATGCTTGCGATCTGCTACGTTTTCGTCTGCGACGTTCAAAAGCCCCACGACGAAAAGTTTGGCATGTCAGAATTTTTTGGGGAATCGCATGACGTAGCCATCATGAGGGAACCACGCCCCCAGTTGCGTGAGGGAACCCTACGAACAGCTGGAGCTCAGTGTGTACCAACTGACTTCACTGCACTACGCTGAGTACACAGTAGCCATGTTTCCATCCAAAGTGTTGGATGGAAATGGGATGGGATGTTTCCATCCCATTCGAATCAACCAAAACTCGGCCATAGCGAGCGTATTTCATTTTGTGCGGATCAGGGGATTTTAATGCGAATCACGGCTATTCCATCATCATTTTCCGATGCGATCATCTAGATGCGCATCTAAACAGCTGATGGAAACGCATAACTACTACAAAAAATGAATGCGATCAATAGCAAGAAGAAGAATGCTAATGAAGAAAACGAGAGAAAATGAAACAACATAATGGAGACAACTTTGGTTGAAATGCGGCAGTATATTTACATCATGTTACGATCGCAACGCAACTACTGAGTTGCTGCATTGAGCAGATATAAAAACTTGGAACCTTTATGACAAAAACGTAAAAAACATTTATGTCAGTTCTAAACCTTTGATTTTCTAAATATCTTGTAAACGTGAATGATACAAAGTAAAGAGCATCGCACCCTAGAATCGTGTAGTGTGGCCAGTCTTCCGACGAGACAACGCCCGATTTCCTGGCTCTGTGATCGTATAGTGTGACATGTTAAATCGTGGAGGGATGTCTGAGAATCGTGTAGTCTGAGCCGGCCATTATGTGTCTGTGTTTTTTGAACTCCTTACACCTGTGCGCAATCAGTGCTTTGTTGTTATGTAGACTGAAATCACATTTATTTAGTTTTACACTCTTCATGGCCATTATTTTGCGCAATTAAGATGTCGCTGAATCTCGTACTGAAGAGATTTTGCTTTAAATACATTCTCTCTGTCTCCCCTTCCCTCTCCCCCTCCCATCCCCCTCTTCTCCCCCTCTCTCCCCCTCCCATCCCCTCTCACCCCTCTCTCTCTCTCCCCCCCAGGTGACCAAGCTGATCCTGGTGTTCCACCGGGCTGAGGAGACGGCGTTCAGCGTCCGGGAGAAGGAGCTGTTCGTTCAGTTCTGCTGTGCGTATGCTGAAGACCTGGTTCCCTTCCTCAACCGCTGCCTGCAGGTCCTCTTCCCCCCCGCCCAGCTGGCCCTGATCCTGGGTAAATACCATGCCGAGGGTTTTAAGATTTACTTTCCCGTCTTGTCTGCAAAGAACATCCAAAAGAATTAGACAAGACAATGTTGAGTGTATGTCAGGATTTAAAGAGATAAACCACACATGTAGCTCGGCTGTCTGGTAGTGCCTTTTGAATAATAATGTCAAGTTCACGGTATACAATCAACTTAAAACCGTATTGATCAAATTCCAACCGGCCCTTTGAACCTTGTCACACATAAATCACGTTTTCATACATCCACAAACGTCAACATTTGGGAAAATACATTTTGAGGGTATCCATTCTGAATCAAGAGCTGTCGAATTCAAACCGTGGGAGGTCCTTTTATGTTATTCTAAGGAAAGGCAACTTAAATATCATTCATTTGACACTGTAAAGACCATTTTGAAAAGCATAACTCTGGTAAATGTTGTTATTTCTTCTGGAGTTGTCTTCATTAAGCATGACCGTTTCCCCGTCCTCCAGGCGTTCCGCCGACCCAGGTCCACAAGTACGGCAGCCTGGGCCGTATGGACGAGAACACCATCCTCGCGCCGCTGGACTTCCTCCTCCCCAAGAGAGAGACCGTGGTGCCGGCGGAGGACTTGAGCGCCGATCTCAGTAGCCCCACCTCCTCGGAGGCCGTCACCATCCAGGGACCCACAGAGGAACCTAGAGAGGAACCTCATCCGGAGGTAGACCCGACGACGGACCAGGGACCCGCAGAGGAACCTCACCCAGACGCAGACCCGAAGACGGAGCCGGGTTCCTCAGAGGAGCTGAGACGTTCGGAACCAGCGACGGAGGACTCGGATAAAGATTTCTACGACCCAGAGCTTGAGGCTATACTGAACGACCCTGGGCCAGGGGTGCGTGATGACGACGACGACGACACAGTGACGAACGATGAGGAGATCTCCTTTGAGTGATGGCACCCCAGCCCTCCATACTGACTCTGCTCCTTGGAATTTAAAAACAGTTCTTGCAAAATATATGGGATATTAGACATGTTTTGGGAAATATGGGAAAGAAAATAAAACATATTTATTGTGGTTTTGGGGCTCATTTGAAATCCTCTGTATACAAATTTACTGAGATCATTGTAAATAAAATATTCCATAATTTTGTTAATCTAACAATTTCCTGTCAATTTATTGACCAGATAATTTGCATAAGACGGTATCGTGATCTATCCATATCTACATTACCCTGGTAATGAATTCAAGATCAACCAGCCCTATTAAACTATTGTACTCAACATTCAGGCCATGTGCAAAATAATTTGCACATCTGGAGTTTTATATGTAGGTAATTATACTGTGACTAAACTTTAACGTTTTATTGTTAAAAAAAATTAAAGTCTCTAAAGTACTAGTAAGGTCTACTCTAGAAAGGTAGTTGACAAATATAGCGCACCATTGATATGGCGCTAATCTTGTCGATCAGTGTGATCTTATAGCGCCACCTAGTGACAATAGGCATCCTGTTCTACAGCATTATTTAGGGAAAACTAAACTCGGTTTTTTTCAAATTTGATAAAAATATTGCTCATTACAAAATAAAGTGTCAAAGATGGTTTTATTACATTTTAAGTGCTTAGAAAACAATATGGCATCATAAATTAGTTTGTACCACAAGCAATCTCGTACCAGTATATACACATTGAGCCGCATCCATGGACTAAAAAACACTTAAACTACAGCTGAATGAGTGACGCTGCTGGTGCACATATAAAAAAAGAAAACGTGTCTACAGAGCTTTCGAGCTGGTCTGCAAAGACGATCCAAAAGAATAAGACAAGGCAATGTTGAGTGTATATGAGGATTTAAAGAGATAAACTACACATGTACCTTGGCTGCCTGGTCGTGCCTTTGAATAATAGTGACAAGTCTACAGCATACAATCAATTTCACCTCCAACCTAAAACCAAAGTATTGATCCCCTGCAAATTCCCACTGGCCCTTAAACTAAAGCAAATGAAACCTCGTCACTCATAAATCCCGTGTTACTGTGACTAGTTTTGCATGATATAAAAAAACTAAACAATGAACATACATCGACAATAAAATACAATAAAAAGAAGATGATTGGGGGGGAAACACTACAGTTAGACATAGCATCCGGCATCCACAAGTAGAAACACACGACTCTGGAACCGTCCGTTTGGATGTGGAGAGCCACGGTCTGTCTAGCCCTGTCGCCCTGGTGCAGAGGCCCCACTGGGGCTGCCCCCACCCTGCCCTGACGGGGGGGGGGGGGGCTCAACCCCCCTGGAGGACCTCAGATGTAGTAGATGATCTCGGGGATCTGGCCGTCCTCTACCGAGGTGCCGTTGTTGTTGCCTGGCGAGCTGAAGAAGAAGAAGGTGGTTTTGGGGCCGGGCCCCGACTCCTGGCTCACCTTCTTCAGACCTTTTGTACCGTAGTGGGAGTCCGGACCCTGGGGGGGGGGTGCATTAGTGTCATCACAGAATTCAATAGCATGGACATTAACTCTGAAGGACGTTTATGCAGAAGTAAGTGAAATACCTTTCTTAAAAAAAGGCATTCGAAATAAAGCTTTGACTTTTATTATTGACAATGATCGTATCCATTGGCCGGACTTAAACACGTCATGAAATTAAATACGACACTGCTAACATTTTAGGAGGAACATTTAACAAGTTCCTGATCCTCCATCCTCATCGTGGATGGGGGGGGGGGGGGGAGGGGCGTGTACCCACCTTCAGCGTGGCGCAGGCGGTGTAGCTGACGTTGGGCAGGATCTCCACGGGCTCCTTGAACATCACCCTGAAGGTGCTGGCCGTGCCGTCGCAGCTGAAGCCCGTGTCGTTCTGGCCCAGCGTCTGGCTCTTATCACTCTCGATGATCTGGGAAGGAAAGCTCAATGAGTCTGTGGAGGAGGGGTTGAAGGGTGTGTGCTGCTGCTGTGCGTGGTGTGCGTGGTGTGTGTGTGTCTTTCCTCTCGGTGTGTGGTTGTCAGGTGGAGGTTTACCTGAATGTTGACCTGGTAGTCGTTGGGTCCATGTATTGAACCGTATAAGCCAAACCCAACTACTGATATTCTTCTATTGACATTAAATCTGGAGAGAGGAATTAAAATGCATGCGTTAGTATTTTTTTATTCGTATTCATAAATGGGTTGGAATTTTGTTGAATACACCGCGTCTGACGTGTTAATTACAACACACCAAATCAAACTTCCGATAATACCATGTCCACACTACAGACATCAATCGTGTAAAAAAATCAGCTGAGATTAAATTTGAAACCTTTAGGTCTCAAATGCATCCAATGTGCCCGTGATGGAGGCTTCCTGGTGCCTGACTCTCACCTAATGCGGTCGCTGGTCCCACTGTATCCCCATCGACTCTCAACCTGCTGGAATCTACTAATACTGCACTCCTTCCCCCTGAGACTGCAGCGAGGCCTGTCATTGTACTCAACCCGCGGTTTGGGGTTTACTGTAAAGTGGAGAAACAGATTTACCACCTCCCGATCGAACAATATTCCAGACTGGGCAGGCCCTGTTGCACAAGGAAAAATATATAACTGGTTTCTACCGGTGTAGTGTTTTGGACAGATCAGGTTTATCAAACACAAAACAAAAGATCTTCATACATACAAATCATTAAAATCAGAAAAAAATGACTGCTCTACAACAATCCAACCAAAAGAGGAAACCATTCAAACCAGACCCCGACCGATATATCGGCTGGTCGATTTTTTATCAGCCGATAATGGCCCATCAACGATGTTTGCCGATATGAAACGGTGTCGATATTTAACATATATTTTTAACGGTCATTTAACGGTATCGTTGTTGGCTCCATGTTAAACAAGGAGATCACTGCAATAGCTCTTTCTGATTCATTTGGATCAGATAACTTGAGGTCACATAACTGTGCCACCGTCAGCTAGGGCAGAATAGCATCACGTGTTGCACCGGTTTGAACAGAAAGAGCCATCGCAGGGTTCGGTGTCATTCCTCTTGGTTGGATTTGTGAGATGAAATTGCTAATTCACACCAATCAACAGACTTAGTGAGTGATTTGATTACGTTTAATATTACAGAAAAAATGGAATGAAACAAAATGTGGATTTATTTACCTGCCAGCGAACTCCTCCACGGTCATGAGCGGGAAGCGGATGAGAGTGAGGGCCTTGCCCAGAACCTTCTGCTTGTTCTCCGCAGTGATTGGCAGCTGCTGCCTGAAGCACTCGGCCTCGGCCCAGCGCACGACCGCCCCGAACAGACGGCTCTCCCTGATGCCCAGCGTGTCCCGCTCCAGCACCGCACACAGCGTGTCTGCACAGCCACACACAGGGTCGTTATTGACACCAGTCAGTCAGTCAATCAGTCAACACACACACACACACACACACACACACACACACACACACACACACACAGCGTCGTTATCGACACAAGTCAGTCAGTCAACACACACACACACACACAGCGTCGTTATCGACACCAGTCAGTCAGTCAGTCAGTCAACACACACACACAGCGTCGTTATCGACACCAGTCAGTCAGTCAGTCAACACACACACAGCGTCGTTATCGACACAAGTCAGTCAGTCAGTAGAAAGACACACTGCTGTCATAGAGACACACAGGAGTCTCTCTCTCTCTCTCTCTCTCTCTCTCTCTCTCTCTCTCTCTCTCTCTCTCTCTCTCTCTCTCTCTCTCTCTCTCTTTCTCTCTTGCTCTCTCTCTCTGTCCTCTCTCTTCGTCTCTCTCTTCTCTCTCTCTCTCTTCTCCTCTCTCTCTCTCCTCTCTCTCTCTCATGGAAGCGCACGCCAGGCTTAACAGGGGGAGTCCGCCGGTGATCTCTGCACCCCCATACCTAGGTACGATGTCTGTGAAACCCCTCTGCGTTGATGGCGTCCGCCGAGTGCTCTTGTCGATTGGATGTTCCAGCAAGGCTGCGCGAAGCCTGAGGGTCCGTCGAACAGCCTTGCCGGGAAGAGAAGAGTACATGAGGATTAAGGGCTTTAGGAATTAGCTAGCCTTCACATTTCTTACACCTTAATGGACGCTCTCCGGGCGCCCCTGGTAGTCGGGGGGGGGTGGGGTATGCATGGGGGAGGGGGTAATCGGGTGTGATGCTGAAGAGAGTGGAGAATTCTTTTTTTACATATTAAACCACTAGATATTCCAATGGAGACCACCACCTAAATGAAAGGGCCACTGAATGCGTACTTTGTAGCTTTTGAAAAATTCATACAGTAATTCTGAATGCTGAGAACTTGAGATTTGTGGTTATCAATTTCACTTAGGACTGACTGCAATATTTACTGCATAATACAGGTATACCAACCAATAATATATACCTACATCCAGTGTCCAAAATATACAGAAGTACACACACTATACATCAAATATAACCCCCATATGTTGTCCTAATGGGACCCTCGGATCATGTGATAGACATGTGAAAGGCTACATCTCATCACTAAAAGCCAGTTTATGTTGAGATCCTGCTCTTGAAATAAGAGACGGCATTTCTCTATCCTCCTCATCTCCACACTCCAAACATGATAAATTAAATACCCAGACTATATATTCCTGTGCCGACAGACGTGAGGTATAGACGTGTCTGAAGACAAAACCCACCTGGGTGAGCAAGCATGAAGGCGTTTGTCTGCCCGGGTGGCTTGCAGAGTGATGGAACTCACGCAGTTGCCCTCCGAGTGCTCGGCACCGGCGTACTTCTTTCGGACTAGTGTTACAGCGTGGTCATCACTGTCTCCGGCCCGATGTGGAGTCTTCGGCAGAGATACAGAAACCTGGACGCAATCCACGACGGACACGTCCATTCCCGACCATCATCGTTTGAAAAAAAGAAAATCCCTTCGGCGAACAGTGGTGAATCACCTGAGTGAATGATTGATTTCCTGAACCAACGTGCAAGTAATAACCTGTCCTGTCGGCCTGTTTAGAGCTATAAATAGCCGAACCCCCCTTTGGGGGGTGACTGTACATGTTAGTCTACTGAGTGTCTTGTATGACCTGTCCTCCGTGCTTCAGTCTGTTTATGTGATGTATTGAACCAACGGTGAA
>OLKM01004457.1:0-10591 GCA_900291075.1 Melanogrammus aeglefinus | reverse complement strand
TCTCTCATCTCTCCGTCTCTCTTCTCCCTCCTCTCTCTCTCTCTCTCTCTCTCTCTCTCTCTCTCTCTCTCGCTCTCTCTTCTTCTCTGCTCTCTCTTCTCTCTCTCTATCTCTTCTTCGCTCGCTCTCTCTCTCTCTTTCTCTCCTCTCTCTCTCTCTCTCTCTCTCTCTCTCTCTCTCTCTTTGTATCATCCCTCTCTCTCTCTTCTCATCTCTCTCTCTCTTCTCTCTCTCTCTTTCTCTCTCTCTCTCTCTCTCTCTCTCTCTTCCTCTCTCTCTCCTCCCTCTCTCTCTCGCTCCCTCCTCTCCCTCTCCCTCCCTCCCTCCCCATCCCTCCTCCCTTCCTCCCTCCGTCCTCCACTCCTCTCTCTCTGTATCTGCCTGCACCAGGGGCCATGGCTAATCACCTTATAACTAATGCTCTCCTTCGTTCCCATGGCACTAACCATCCTTATAACACTCTCCTGGGGGACTCTGCAGTGTATAACCACCCGGCCGTGGGCATGTACAACACTCAAGGTGTGCTCCACATTCCTACTATACCTCTCTTTTTTTGTTGTTTTTTTGTTTTGAATGAATTTTTTAGTGTATGTATTTATTTGTAAATAGAAATCACAAGATCTTCTACATCATGGCTGGGATCGGATTTGCTTTATATTTATTTTGGTTTAATTACGCGTCTGTCTATTTTTACCTGTATTCATTCTTTTTCTTTCTGAATGCCAATTTCATACGCACCTATGTGTAGAACCATATCCCATCCTCGTGTTAATTCCAGATGTTTTCTTCAGGGATGTATTCATTTCATATACGTTTTAAAACTGAACTAGTTTTGCATGCCTGTCGCAAGTGATTATTTGTTTTCATGGCTCCCTGCTGACGCGATCAACGGCCGGTTTTTCGTGTGTTTCAATGCCTGGCCTGTAGCAGGCCTGGGATCCTGCTGGGTAATTCATCCCCAGCGATGACCACGTTCACACGTTCACATGCAGATCCACCACGTTGATGTAATTAACGGTCCGAGAGTTGCAAGGTCTCCTTTTGCGTCTCGCTGGGGATTCATGAGACGCTTGCTTGACTGCTTTATGGTCCGCGCACGTGGACACGTTTATTCTTTTCCCTGCGTACCATTTGCGATCTGCTTCTTTGGCATGCGTATGCATGCACGCTATGTTTTAAGACAGGATGTTAAAGAGGGTGCATGTTTGGTTGTTTTTAGTCGTTAATATTAATGTCTCTTTAAACTCACCATGTTAAGATGGACGGCTCTGCGTTACCCGTATAAGAACGACACAATGTTCCTGTTCGCTGTGTCTTTAAAAGCCCAATAATCCTGTCTGTGTGTAGCAGTGGTTGAAATGTGTTTTTCTCATGATGTGTGTGTTTTGTGTGTCTCTTTTTTCTCTGTTCTCCATCACGCCGGGCCTGTAGCACCGTACCGAGACACAAGTACGGACTGAGCTATATTATTATAATATTATTAATACTTACATTTAGAATGACTTTTACAGTGACTTGAGTTGCCTCTGACACCTGATCTCTTTGCCAGAGAGCATGTCAATCCAATCCAAAAGGAGAAACTCGCCTTTGTTTGGCCGTCTGCCACGGCCAACCAGAAACTGGCTATTCATTAATGGAGTTATATCTTTAAATACCTTAAGTTACGTTTATGCCATTGTCAGGCTGCCACTGTCATTTCCTTAAAAATAAGCTTATTATTTAAATGAACTCTATTGACATTTCAAATTAACTAAAATGCAGTGGATACACAATTTTAACATATTGTCAAAAGGGGTTGAATTTAGCTAATTACGTTTGTGTGATTAACACTTCTCTCTGTCACTATTTGTGAATATCTCTATTTGTGAATTCATCACTTTGTCTTTGGTGTCAGCGGCAAATTAGAAAATTAAGTATTTCTTCTGTTTTAATTAAATACAGGATGCATAAAGCATGAGTCACAACTTCTCCATCCTCTACCCAAAAACTGTTCTCCCTCGTAAACATTCATTAGTGTTTTTGTGAGATATCTCAAACTGCGTTCACGGTGTCCCTCACTAACCGCCTCTCCCCTGCGCCCGTCCTAGAGAGCGTGCTGAACAACGTGAGGGACTCGAGCGTCATGGATACGCTGCCTCTCAACGGTCACCACGCCAACAACTACAGCATGGCCAGCAGTGAGTACCTGAGCGACTGCGTCCAGATACTGGACCGCAGCGGGGGCTACGGTACCCACGGCAACCACAAGGAGACCACCCTGGAGAAGAAGATACTGAAGGAGCTGACCTCCAACTACATCCCATCCTACTTGAACAACCACGAGCGCTCCACCACCGAGCGCAGCCACAACCTCATGAACAAGCTGGTCAACAACAGCCTGGCCAACGGAGGTTAGTGTCCCCTCTGGAAACGTCACTGTCACTCACCTTAACAACAAAGGGCTGATAACGTTATGACTACTGATGCTGTTTCTGATAATGACATGACCAATGCTAATGTTATGGCCGCTAATGTTAGGACCGTTAATGATATGTGTTTGTGACGTTTGGTACTCCTGGTAATATCAGGGCCCCATATGTTAGGACCGTTAATGTTATGGCCGCTAATGTTAGGTGTTTGTGACATTTGGTACAGCTGGTAATATCAGGGTGTTTAATGTTAGGACCCTTAATGTCACAACCACACCTTTCTATACTGAGTCAGAGATAGCTTACACCCATGATGAAATTTGGGATTATGATGAACAAAAACACGGAAAAACTGAATTTAAACTAGGTGTTTATGTTGTATAGAAATTCCCTTGACACAAACTAGACACAAAGGTCAAGGCAAAAATAATAATAAGCATAAAATCCATAGTGCTCCTCTTATTATTTCAATTCATGAGATAAAAATACAGTCTTACACAAAAATACATTGCAAAAACACCCGTCTGGAAAACAGTATACAAAGGGCAGGTAGGCCAAATAGGCTGCTTACCCTTGCAAAACACTTCCTTTAAAGGAAATAACTTAAACCGAGACCTTGCAGTATTTCGGGCCAGCTGATACAGTGCAGCCTTCAGCCCTTGCTTTGCATCACTGGCCATCAAATCCACCCTGCTCCGTCGCATGTGGGCGCAGGTGCAGCTTCCCTGCATGTCCCCCCTGCCCCCGTCCTTCAGACCCTGCTGACCCGAGTGTGTGTGTGTGTGTGTGTCTGTATGTGTGTGTGTGTGTGTGTGTCCCAGGAGGCATGGTGGGTGGCGGCAGCAGCAGCAGCAGCGGCAGTAGCAGCAGTAGCGGCGGCAGCGGCGGCATGTGCAGCAGTAAGGAGGACGGCGGGCCGATGGCGCTGGACGACCCGGCCGCCTTCCCCCACGACGAGGCCCTGGGCCTGGAGATCATCCGGGAGGAGTCCAACGCCCCGCTGCTGCCCCCGCGGCCCCCGCCGCCGGACAGCCACCCACCGCCGCCACCGCCGCCGCACAGCTTCGCCCGGCCCCGCCGCATCCCCCAGGAGACGGGCGAGAGCTTCTTCCCCCTGCTGCCCAACGAGCACACCGAGGAGCACGCCCACTCACCCGGCCACAGAGACTCGCTGTACACCAGCATGCCCGTGCTCACGGAGCTGCCCGACGCGCCTGCCAACGGCCTGACGGACGGCGAGGAGGAGGCCAGCTCGGGGGAGCTGCAGCCCTGCAAAAGCGCCACGGCCCCTGAGCTGGACGACGTCTACTACAAGAGCATGCCCAACCTGGGCTCCCGCAACCACCTGCACGAGCTGCAGAGCTACTACCACATGGGCCGCGGCGGCAGTGACCGCTACATGGTGCCCGCCAACAAGGAGGATTCGGATTCGTCACCGGAGGAGCCCCCCGTGGACCCCGCGCACCTGGTCACCAGTCTATAGAGCCCGTCAGGAGACTGCTATCCCTCCTCCTACCCCCGTTCCCCTTCCCCACATCTCACCCCAACCCCCCCCCCCCCCCCCCCGTCCCCCTGCAGTCCCGTACCCCCCAGCCCCCCCCCCCTCCCCCCCCCCACTCCCAGACCTCCGGTGACCTTGGGCTTGTGTTTTCGGGGGATGGACCCGGTCTGGCCAAGCGGACTGGGTCTGGACCTACTGTGTGTGTATTTCTCCTGGGTTCACTGTCCCGGTGGACGGGACAGTGCAGGACGGAGCAAGGAGGGCTCCCCGCAGTCAGACCCCAAGAGGTCGTTGCTCCTGACTGGGTAGTTTGGAGAGAAATGTGTGAAAACCTCCCTTCAAACCGGCCGTGAGAAAAGACACATCAGGGGGAGGGATCTGTAATTTTAAAACCCTCACTTGTTACTTCAACATTGGAACCGTGGCTTTGAGCGTACCATCAGCGGTCTGAACATGGACTTCTAGTAGACCACAGATCATAGTGTCCACTTCTTCTTCTTCTTCTACTACTACTACTACTACTACAGGCAAACGGCCCCAGGCTCAACGTGTCTACGTTCTCCCTCCGTCAGATGAAATGTCACTGGGATGATGTCACTTCCTTTCCAAAGGGTGCAACCTAAGACTGAATACTGAACTGGCCCCAGAGAGGCAGCCCACCCCACTATGTACGAATCAAGTGGAGTATGTATGATATTTCTTCTCGAACACTCATCCTACAAAGTCTTTTGTTTGACAACCGAACTAAACCCATATCAAACACCGATGTTCTAGACTCTGTACCCGTTTGTCTCTGCGGACCTGGGCTGGTGTCTGGGCCACTGTTACATTCCTGCAATGTAGTAACTGCGGCCACTGTGTATTTTACTGAACCCCTCGGCCGAAGATCATGTGACAATGGACCCAAGTAAAAAAGATAAAATACAAAGCTGTTTATGTTTCTTCTTTCTTCTGTAACGTTTTTTCAATTATCAAAGGATTATGAGATAATCACAATTTCTATGTATTGTACAGAATACGGATACAGATATTGCATATGACCAAGTCATGTTTTTGTTTTGTTCTCTTTTATTTTGTTTGTTTTTAACTCTGGGTGAGGAATTTGTTTAGCAGAAGAGATTTGATATGTCCAATGTTCGATTGTTCACAACAAGTCCATAGAACGAGCAAAGGAACTCTACATTGTGTACTTATTTCTACGATTCGCAGACAGAAAGCACCACTTAAAACACGCGTATACCTTCTACTTATTTTGTTTAGTTCCTATTAATAGCGACACCACTTTCACTTTATATTTTTTTTAAGTAAATTGCGAATAAATATGTTTTTGCCACTCTTTAGATTACAAACTACAGGGAAGTTAATGAAGGGGATGCATTTGGGGTTTTAAAGAGGGATACCCTGTGAGAAAACACACAGTTACCGTGGAAATGCCGCTTTTGGCTTTCCAGGTAGAGGGAATTTAATTGCTGACTGAATATAGCACCTCCACCGTTTGAGGATCCACACAGCGACACCGACTGGGGCCTACGTGGAGCCAGAGCACAAGATAAAGAAAGAGCTAAACAAAAAGGAGAACCCTGTGAACAGAAAGCTGGGATATATGTATCATATCTATTATGGCAAATATTCTTCCAAAGGATGAGACTCCACCCAGCCAGGGCGGGCGGAGGTCTTGTTGAACAGCGCCCCCCGGCTGATAATGATGATACGAAGAGTTAGGCGCGTCATTCTCGCAGAGATAAGAGAGGGACCTTATTTCAGGAGGGTAGGATCTCAACTGTCAAATACCCTGATTACACCATGCGTGTGTGTGTGTGTGTGTGTGTGTGTGTGTGTGTGTGTGTGTGTGTGTGTGTGTGTGTGTGTGTGTGTGTGTGTGTGTGTGTGTGTGTGTGTGCGTGTGGTGTGTGTGTGTGTGTGTGTGTGTGTGTGTGTGTGTATGAGTGTGTTGAAGGTTTGAAAAACGTGTGCACAGCAGCACTGTCTAATATGGAAAGCCAATGTTTACTTATTTAGCAGGGGGGGGGGGGACTCAAGTGTCTGAAGTGTAGCTTGCACATATATCCCACGTGGCCCCTTCATGTCCTGGAGAGAGAAATGATTTATTTATGTATTTATTGGTATAAAGAGAGCAAAACAAGCTGGGAGGAATGGAGTCTGGTTTTCAGGCATGACTAAGATGAAGTGACACTGAGAATAAAATAACTTTTTTTTTTTTTTTTTCAAAAAACGTATGATCATGATTATTACAATTATTATTGACAATTATTTATTCTTTTTGTATGGGTTCCAAGTTGAATGATCTCATAACTAATATTTGTTGTAACAGTGAAAAGTTGTTTGCCAACAAATAAATTACTGACATAGGCGCGTGTTTCTGGACTTTGGACTCATTTCAAGCGTGGAGTGAAAGGAGCGGTTCTGTTTGGTCACCCACGAGGAAAATGATCCGGTGTGCATCGATGCCTGCTCTTAAACGGAGAGTTATTGGTACATCGGAGCGGTCTACGTTGCTCTGCATGTCTGAGACCCCAATCATTGAAAGTCATTCAACTGTGTTGTTGTCCATGTTCCGATGGGTCGGTAACACTTTCAAAGTATATTTATTATAAAAATTAATTACTATTGGATTGCCTTGGAGGGGGGGGGGGGGGTTGTGTTAATTGAAATGTATTTTCAATGTGCGGGGAGACTATCCAATGGTCAAAAGCAGCACCAGAGCAGTGGTAAGTGTAGCTCTTTTATGAGTGCCTTTTTATCATCCTGTTGGTGAGGTGCAAGCATTTCCAGCAAGTGCACTCATACAGCAGTTCCTATTAATGATACAACACTAAGCGCTAATGCTTTAGCACATGAGAGGGGCTTGCTCTGCTCATTTTAAAAGGAACCATTTACATCCCAACCGGCTCCATGCAAGGTGATCCACGCAAGGGGGAGAAATCTACATATTTACTTTAGCAAGGGTTTAATTTCCCCTTACCCAGCACGGCAGAAAATACACCCTCAAACTATATTTGGGTTAACAGGAACTTCCATCTACTTTAAATCTATAGGCCTGTTTGAAGTAAAAAAGTATTAAAACAAAAATTAAAACAATGCAAAATAGGTAGAAGGGCCGATGGGAAAAATGATATAATGAGTGATGAAAAGGAATGAACAACCGTAGACGGCAATTCAAAAAAATATATTTATTAAACAGTTTGAACTGAATCTGACATCCACCCTCCCATCCCGTTTCTCTCCCGCTCTCTCCCTCGCATCCCGTCTCTCCCTCTCTCTCTCTCTCTCTCTCTCTCTCTCTCTCTCTCTCTCTCTCTCTCTCTCTCTCTCTCTCTCTCTCTCTCTCTCTCTCTCTCTCTCTCTCTCTCTCTCTCTCTCTCTCTCTCTCTCTCCCTCCCTCCCTCCCTCCTCCTTCTCCACCATGCCTGCCAGGCGCAGGCTGATTAAACGAGCGTCGCTCTATGTGGGTCATATCTCTGCTGGAGTGTTCTGATCGGTTAGTGCTGCCTGGCTGTGTTATCTTCCCTACTCCCCCTGTTTCCCTCCTTCAAGGGACTTTTCTGTTTGTCTGCAACCCAGACAGACAGACGTCTCTCTCTCTTACTTTCGTTCTCTTTCTCTCCCTCTCTCTCTTTTTCTTTCTCTCTCACTCTCAGTCTCTCTCTGTCTCTCCCCCTCTCTCTCCCTCTCACTTTCTATCTCTTCTCTCTCTCTCTCTCTCTCTCTCTCTCTCTCTCTCTCTCTCTCTCTCTCTCTCTCTCTCTCTCTCTCTCTCTCTCTCTCTCTCTCTCTCTCTCTCTCTCTCTCTTCTCTCTCTCTCTCTCTCTCTCTCTCTCTCTCTCTCTCTCTCTCTCTCTCTCTCTCTCTCTCTCTCTCTCTCTCTCTCTCTCTCCTCTCTCTCTCTCTCTCTCTCTCTCTCTCTCTCTCTCTCTCTCTCTCTCTCTCTCTCTCTCTCTCTCTCTCTCTCTCCTCTCTCTCTCGCTATCTATCTCTCTGTCTCTCTCTCGCTCTCTTTCTCTGTCTGTCTCCCTCTCCCTTCTCTTCTTTCTCACTCTCCCCCCCCTCTCTCTCTCTCTCTCTCTCTCTCTCTCTCTCTCTCTCTCTCTCTCTCTCTCTCTCTCTCCTCTCTCTCTCTCTCTCTCTCTCTCTCTCTCTCTCTCTCCCTCTCTCTCTCTCTCTCTCTCTCTCTCTCTCTCTCTCTCTCTCTCTCTCTCTCTCTCTCTCTCTCTACAGACCAAAGCCAGAGACGCGTCGGACGGGGGACGCTGGGACAAGGAATCAATGGGTTAGTGCTGTCGTTTTTATTTATTATGTATCATTGTGGTGGGCCCCCGGGGGCCCATATGAAGGAAGGCGTATGAGGCAAACATAAGCAGCGGCTACAAGGAGCCTTTAATGACTGCAACGGCGGCGGCAGGCTGTGACGCCGAGCTCGTAGCCCACATGTACACAGTGCTGATGGTGCGTGGTGTTGTTGTAGCGTTGCATCAAACACTGTTGACTAAGTTATTGAAACCACAAAAGGAACGTGATGCAATAAAGGCGATCGGGCCATCCTTTCCCCCTAGACGAGGACGTGACGGCACGGAGATATGATCAGGGATGCAGTTGGTCCCTGTTGCTGATGGGGGGGGGGGGGGGGTTCACTCACATTGGGCCATCTCAGATGCCCTGTCTTGCTCTGAACTTAAGGGATGCGTGTGCATCAGAGTTTACTAGTAGCAGTAGATGGTGGTCATGTTATGTTCTATGTTTGTATACTAGGACATAGTTAATTCCTAGCGCACTAAACGATTCACCAACGTGCAAAGCTTTTGTCGGGGAACGGCTCAAGGATTTCCCACGGAAGTCGGTGATTTAATCAGTGAATAAATGTGATGTAGTGGTATGCGGTGTTCAATAAAGGCCACAGTGGCATTTGGAGCCGAACGCGGAGCTGACCGGACACAGCCAGTCAGCGTGGGCCAGACACAGTGTGGCAGTATGGAAACGTCCGTCGGGCCACCTCCTTCTGCACGGTCAAGCGTGCGTCTGCCAGCGGCAGCGAGCCGCTGCCATCCTGCAGTCCCCTGGGGATCAGACACAAGAAAACACACGTGCAGATAAACCACCATATGTGTTCATGGCGCCTTCTACGGGAGTGTATTATATAAAGAAATCTGTGATTTTCTTTTTAATTGGATAGCTTAGCAACTCCATCCATCATTCAAAGGCCTTTCTGGCGCTTGATGAGCAGCACAGAAACACTGGCTCTTCATTTGAAGTTAATCATAGTAAATTAGGGTTTCTGCAAGCCTGGCTTTGTAGGCCTGTGAATGGCCTAGCCCCAGTGGCCCGACACGCACCGGAACGCACCGAGGCCCCGATGGCCTGAGGGGAGCAGCGTCTGGTATTTGGTGTGTGTGTTCTTTTTGTGTGTGTGTGTGTGTGTGTGTGTGTGTGTGTGTGTGTGTGTGTGTGTGTGGTGTGTGTGTGTGTGTGTGTGTGTGCGCGCTTTTGTGGTTGTGTGTGTATGTGTGTGTGGTGTGTTGTGTGTGTGTGTGTGTGTGTGTGTGTGTGTGTGTGTGTGTGTGTGTGTGTGTGTGATGTTTGTGGGCGTACATGTGTGCGTGTGTGTGTGTGTGTGTGTGCTTGTGTGTGTGTGTGTGCGTGGTTTTGAGTGCATATGTATTTGTGCACGTGCATGTTCATATCTGGTGAGTGTGTGTGTGGGTGTCTGCACCTGTGTGTGTGTGTGTGTTTGTGTGTGTGTGTGTGTCTGTGTGTGTGTCTGTGTGTTTGTGTATGTGAGTCATTGTGCCTGCACGTGTGTGTGTGCAGGTGCATGCTCTTGTCACCTCGGCGCCCCGTGCAGACCTGCCTGTGTGCCGCGGCATAAGCGCCGGCGCTCATCCAGCCCTCACCTCCAGCTTCCATAAGGGGAGGAAACACTTAACAGGTGCTCAGCAGCCAGCCTGCATAATCCACTCTAATTGGCAAAAAAGGAAAGAATAAAGGGCAGAGGCAGAGAGACCGAGCTAGAGAGACGCTAGCCCCCAGATAAACAGAGAGGCCGGGAGGAGATGAGAGAGATTCACGAAGGAAGAGACGAATGACGAAAGAGACGGAGACGGAGAAGAGAGGTCACGTGCGCGCCACACCCCCCCCCCCACCCCCACCACCCCACCACCACCCCTCTTGCATGTTAATTGCGTCTCTGGGACGACGTGCGACGTTGCCATAGCATTCTGCTAATGCCTGACGGTTAGGCTTATCCGCGGAGCCGCCACGGGAGGGGGAACACGCCAACATTAAGGCTGGAGCGACGGCAGCCCGGAGATGCTGGTTCACCGTGCCGGGGGAGGGGAGGGGTTGGGGGGGTTGCCGGGAGTGGAAGCCAACGCAGCGGCGAGCCACCATTTGCAAAGGGATTCCATTACGCCCGGTGGCCTCCGATGGGCGTCGTGATCTGTCACGGGAACACCTTGCATTGGATTTCACCTCATTTAAAACTCTGCACTCAGCACTTCCCCGTTTCGACAGCTCGCGCCACTGAAACACGAGACAACCCAAAGCGAATTTCAATGATGAGGTAAAGCGAATCCTTTTTTTCAATCAATTGATCATTCGGTACCATTGCGGTTGCCGATGCATGCACGCACGACTGCTGTCAACTCAGTGTTTAACACTCACATACCTT
>OLKM01004456.1:0-22263 GCA_900291075.1 Melanogrammus aeglefinus | reverse complement strand
CGACTAGTACAGTTGCTAAAGCGTCGTTTACTGTAGATGAAGCGTTTTTGAATGGCAAAAAAGCTGTCAGTGAAGCAGCTTTATCTGCTAACAGCGCATGCGCAAAATGACATAATTTGAAATTGTTCAGCGGGGAACTGTCAGTTTCATTCATTGTGTAGGCCTGGTCAAAATGGCTGAAATATTAATTCTATTCGGCTGAGCCACATGGGCTGTCGGTGCTGCGCAACTGCATTATCACTGTTTGTGTTGTCTGTCAAAACATGATGATGAAACCTATCGACTTTTATATCGATCGTTTGCGTTCATCTCCTCTTAGCGCTCTTTTCTCGGTTATTGGCGAGTAGAGAGAGAGAGAGACGCGAAGACTGACCAGCTAAGGGGCATAGAATGCAACTCAAACGGCCTACGGCCGACCTCCCGTCAAACGATCCGGTCCCTGACGCGACATTGCCTGTTCATGATCATGAAAAACTCATTCTGCGAACACTCCTCAGTCAAACAAGGTGGGGAATGAGAAATCTGCGGCGCTACTAGCATAGTTTCGTGGTTTAAAAACATCCCGGCAGCAGCGCCTACTGAATCCTGAGACGTGTCAGTGAGTTACGTGTAAATGCCTGTGGCGGAAAAGCGCAGCTGTGGCTCTGTGATTGAGGTGCAGACGGGTGAGTTTTGGCGCTGACGAGAGGATCGCGCTGACGAGACCGCTTCGTTTCCTTTTTTCTCATTGAAAAACTTATACAACTGGCTTTAGATGATGTTCTCCATAAAAAAATAAGTGAAATATATAATAACAATTTGTTTTAGTATCACCGCTTTATAGTGATTCAAAATGTAGGCTACTCTGGACCACGTGATCATACAAGCCTGTTTCCACTAATCCCATATATATTTTTTATTAAAAAATATAATACCCCCCCACGGGCGCGCATGGTATTGACACTTCAGCATGACCACAGTAAAACCACAGTAAAAAGATGCTCTGTCACTAATATTATCACCATGAGGCCTCCTCGACAAGCCATTGGCATCTTGATTTTGTTTTCCTGTGCGATATTTTATGTCAAAAGTGAACGTAGACAAGGCTGCTAACCAGCGGTAACTAGTAGCATCTAGATTGGCTTTGGTTAGGACATAACAACACAGATTATTATCGTAATCACAGTGAAAAGATTGCCGTATAAGAAATCGTGGAAGTTTTCAGTGATAGCCCACTTAAGAGCCAAAAATTCCAATTCATGGGCTGGATAATGGGCTTCGCATTGAGAGAGACCACGACTCGCGTAAGCAATAACACGTGATTGACCGTCTTGCTGCTGGTACAACGCTGCACCAAGTCCTGTTGTGCTCGCGTCAGTATGAACAACGTAAGACAATCTAGGATTTGCGAACCCTAGAACTGGTGCGGACGTCAACTTTTCAATGATCTGGCACAACTCAGTGCACCTTTCACCGAATGGTTCTTTGGGGTTGTGGTACTTCACCGCAAAATTTTGGATTTTAGCGCCTTTTTGTACTGGTGGGTACCCACAATGGTTTTACAATCTTAGAATACCCTTCTACGACCCTACGGTAGTACCCGGAGACCAAGAACCTGATCGTAAGGTATTTTAAGGTTCTGCGGTCTTTCTGGCCAGGTTCTTAAGTGCTTCGGTCTTTTGGGGATCAGTCTCAACACCGTTTCGGGAGACAATATGTCCTAAATACCTAATGGGCATTTGCTCTTCGAGTGTTTTTGAAAAGACAATTATATCATCTAGAAACAAAAGAACTTCCCGCAAGTTGATGTCTCCCATGCACCTTTCCATTAAGCGCTGGAGAGTGCTGGGTGCGTTAGTGATTCCCTGTGGCATTCTATTCCACTCCCAAAAGCCGAGGGGACACAGAAACGCTGTTTTTTCCTTGTCACTCTCTGTCATTTCAATCTGATAGTATCCACTTTTCAAGTCCATGAGAGAAAACCACTGAGATCCATTGAGGGCAGAAAAGGATTCCTCGAGGTTTGGTAATGCATATACATCCTTGATCGTTTAAACGTCGATAGTCCACACACAGTCGAATGTCCCCACTATTCTTCTTTACCACGACTACGGGCGATGCAAAGGGAGATTGGGATTCCCTAATGATTCCTGCTTCACGGAGGGTCTGTAAATGATGCCTTACTGCATCATAGTCTCATGGATGTATCGGCCGTGGACGTTGTTTGAAAGGTGTGATGGAAAAATCTACATGTTGTTACGTTTTCTTATTCTTAACTTTAGTTTACTATTCTGTATGTAACCCTGTGTGATTGGAAATCCACATGTTGTTTGCAGAGGGTCATACTATAGTGTGAATCTTTTGATGTTCCGGTTGATACCTCCTGTTGTCTGCCTCCGCTTCCTTAAGTTTGTGGGATGTACCTGTTTTCTCGTATATAACCGCTGATGTGACCCTTTTGAGATGTAAGCCTGTTCTCTGTCCCTGTGCAGCGGAAAGTGACTAAAGGGGTCATAAGCAGCGCAAACCTGTTTTTATGACAATTGGCCGAGCTCAAATCAAAGGGATTACTATCTGGTAAACAAAGACTTTTGGTGGATTGAGGGGGCGCTCCCTAAAGAGCCCGCAACCAGAAGTGAATAAGAAACTCACCATTTAAACACTCAAGTGGACTTCTCCTGCGAGCCTTCTGAAACGCCAGGGCGAACTCCATCTGAGGCTCTTGTATGTCTTGTATGGGACGATATTGTTATGCTCTGTTTGTTATTATTTGTTGATGGCATTTTATGATGCGTTTTTGTTGTATATCTTTAAAATAATATTATGACCATAATTGTACACAAGTATTGCGAGTCGTTTGTACCATAAATATCTCATCTGCCTTAGACGCAATATCTGACATAGGAACAGTAGGAACTCTGCAGACAAAGAAATTGCCACGACAATTGTGTCTCATCTTTTAGTTTTATCGAGTGTTTGACTTTTGTTTGGCATGCCCGAAATCTAGATTGTGATGAGAGAATATGTCTGAAAATCTGTTTAACTTCTCTGTCATGTGGACTTTCCATTTTTCGGGGAGTGACTCACCAAAGTCAAATGACAGGCGAGAACTAGGCTGCGTGTGTCTCGCTAGTGCACTGCTGTTGACTACTGCAGCTAGTGGTGTTGTGAGTTGGCATGATCTCTTTGACAGCACTGAGTTCGCCAATGATAATCCTAACCGGTGAGGAGATGTCATGATGAGTTTCATTCCTCAAAGCTACAGGTACCTTGAATGGGCAGTCTCTTGGAAAGTTAATAAGACAACAGTCAACAAAAATTCCGCCAGGTAAGGATAACACGCGTAGGTTGATCAAGAAGGACAGATTTATCATTTGTTACATTGTCAATATTCGCATATCCCTCTAGCACTACTTTCTGACCAGCAGGGTTTACTCTTGGTTCAGAATTTTTCAGATTTACAAGACCCAAATGGCCATCTGAACTTTGTTTGTGCCTAATCTGTAGAGTTCTTAAGACTTGAAGGTAGCTACAATATGGACTTGTTTGAAGTGCGTTGTCATCACAGAATTGATAATAAAGTGGGTCCAGTGTGTTAGTTCCAATTAACAATGGAGTGAGTCTATTGGAACGAACGTCTTGCACTACTAAGGCAAGCGTCTCAATCTCAGGCTGAGTGGCTATGAACGTTTTTGGGAACTCAAGCGTAACTTTAACATAGCCAATTAATGGCACTGACTGGCCGTTTGGCCCTTCAATCTCTAATAGTTCAGCTATAGAGTGTGTTGGGAAAAATAGTCTGCCTAGGTACTTGAACAAATAAACTGAGATGGAGAGGAGATAAAATTGTCGGCACGAGGGCCTTGGATTTATTTGTAGCGTGAAAAATGTTATACTGAGCTATAGAGCGTAAGAAGATCGATTCGATCGAAAATGTCTAAGTCCCTAACAGCGCTGAGGTCGCCCGGAGCTTCGCTTCTGTAAAGGTTCTGCATCAAATGAGCGTAAAGTCCTTTCTGGTGTATCAGTCTTATGTATTCTTCTTCTAGAGATTGTGTGTTGTGCGATTGTGTGTGATCAAGGCTGGCGTGGGGGTTTCTCGAGAGGCACCTGCCTGGCCCTTGAGGCACAGCCCGGGCTGTGGCAGAGTGTTTATCAGCCAACCCGGTATCACGGATCTCGTTGCTCATTATTTCGCCGCGCAAGAAACTGCGTTAATTCTATTGAATCGGTCCCCAGAGTACGATTGGTTTTTCGACTTTTTTTCGTGAAACGCATCAGAAATGTTTAAACCAATGCATTTCTGAATGCGCATCCTTGCCACAACTATATCTTGGTCATACTAATCAAAACCAACACATGTGCCTTCACATTCGCCGAGCGATCGATTATGAAAGTAAAATGCACATTTCTCGCTAAAAATGTTACATCAAACACTTTTAATGGCCGTAACTTATGGCTAAAGATGTCATATTTTCCACCCGCATGAAAAAGTATGTTCCCGCCATTTTCACAGAAAACTAGCCTAAAACTATCCAATAGGAAAGATTGCTCAAGCGTCCTATCCCGTGGACGTAGGCCTAGTCACGGATGACGCTTTAACAGCTTTTTATGGCGGGTTACGCCATTTAAAAGTGTTCTATGTAAACATTTTTAGCGAGAAATGTCATTGACTTTCATAATCGTCGCTCGGACGAATGTGAAGGATGTTTGGTTTGATAGTAGGACCGAAGATATCCCGTGTGACGGATTATGCATTCAGAATGCATTGGTTTAACATTTCGTGATGCGTTTCACGAAACCAAAATTCAAACAACGTACTCTGGGACACGATTAAATAGATTAACGCGTTTCGCGCGCATGAGCACGAGATCTCGTGATACCGGGTTGTATCAGCAGATTGATTTGAATGAGCGTGTGAATTGTGTGAGCATCTGACGGCCCCTAACGTTGGAACATGTGGTCTTCCCCATGGGCCTTAACTAGGGTTGCCAACTATCAGAAATGTAAATAAGGGACACATGCACGCGCACGAATGTGTACACGGCAATGCATTTGCTACTACTGTGTTACCAACTACTACAGTGTTACTACTGTGCTAGACTTACTGTAGGCAAGTCCTATCCATTTAATAATTTCGTACCATAATCACACAGTAAAAAAAAAAAATCTTCACCACGTCTATAATAAGCAATGGTACTAAAGACACATACCTTTAATTTCAGTTTTGTAAATTTGCAAGTATATACAAAGACTACAGCAAGAAACAGATTAACATTGAAGAAATTATTTTGTGCAAAATACCATTTTCTGGAACAGTAATATTGCAAACATTTGGCCTCTAGGCCTAACAAAGTATAAAAAACACCTAGTGCAAAATTGACTCAACAAACTTGTAAGCACTTAAATTACTGTAACAAAAACAGTGCAATATGATCACAAATTGGAACAAAAACAGGAAATGTAACTAGCACTTTGCAAATATATCACTGTAACAAAACTTGCTGGGGCCTCCAAAGCCATGACAACACCTGTGTAGCCAGCAAATAGCACATTAAAGCAGCCGGGGAACAATAAGAATAACAAACATAAATACAATATACTTCCTGGCAAAGTTGCACCCCCTGTTGGAAAACCCTAAAACAGGTAATAGAAGCACCACACATACATATTTTCTTTGTTTGATCTTAAATACAGGGCATAAACATAAATAAAAATACACAAATAAAAAAATCCAAAAGGCAAATAATGTACTTGTGCAACCCAACGGTTCCTAATATTGCCTATGGAACGCTGAAAAGATCGACACTCCTATTTTCTTCACTTGTATTTTTTTTTGATCTCTGGCAGCAGCAAGCAGTTTGTGTATCCACCCATGCCTGCAAAGTGTAAAACTGTGAGCACGACTTTTCATAATTGAGAGTGACCAATAGCTCACTCTTAAATCAGGTGCAACAGAAGCAATTTGTTCCGCACATCTGTCATTTTGTTTTTCATGAAAAGAGAACACCCTTTCCCACTACCCAGTAGAGGATGGGATGGCTGAGAAACAAAGGACACGCACAGCCAGGATGTTTGGGTAAGGTAGCTTGCCCGGGCCCTGAGCACTTCCACCCACTTCTCAGTCTGTTTCTTTGACGGCCAAGTCCTGACGCCCTTTGAGGTGACCGAGGACGGCCGTTTGCTGTTAACACACTCATCGTAGAGCTCATCCATAGAGAGGTTAAGCCTGTCAACTAGGTTGTAGCTTCTTCAATGATCTTCCTCCATGTCATCGAGTAGGAGATCTTCGCCAGATGTCAGACACAGAGTGTTGCAGTGAAAGTGCCGTTTGTCGTCAGAGAAGTTGAACCACTTGCGCACATAACCAATGGCAGTGTCCTAAGAAGGCTGTGAACTGCTGCCTGACACGATTGGCAATCGTGTGGAGACAGAAGCTGAAGCCTTTCGTCTTGTGAGGTAGGCCGTAGAACTTATCATCCCTTCTCTTAATTGTCTTTGCAGAAAAGAGTCCATGGATGGCAATAGAGGTCAGCTGATGTGGTGGCAATCCCTCTCCAGCTTTTTGAGACCACCTCTTCAAAAAGGTCAGGACATTGCTGCAGAAGAGGAGATACACTTCACGCAAGATCAGCCTCCTCCTCTTCAAACCCCAGCCCGCATCTCTTCTGGCCAAACCTCAGCAACGCTCGCAGGTGTCTTGGAACATTCCCTCCCCCAAGCTGATGAAGTAGGCCTTTAGAGCAGTTCCAGTTCTCCAACAGGCGGTTGATTGCGGGGTTTGAGTGACAGCCATCTGGTTCGTACATGGCGCAGAATTTCTCTTGGAAATCCACATCACAAAAAGGCCACAGAACTCCTTCAGGGTCTCTCTCCTTTTGCAGAGATGGAAAAGTGGCCATACACCTTGGAGGACAATATTCTCCACATCACAGACAGCTCGTTCAAGGCATGCTTCACAGTGTTATGGACCAATATGACGCATGGCAGTTGCCATGGAGGATCTCGCTGTTGGGACAACTGCTTTTAATATTTGTAAAAGACACGAATTGTGTTACGCCATAGTTGACAATTTGGCATTGTCTCTGCACTGAATGCAGAACATTATCCAAAGCTAGACCTTGTTTTGTCCAGAGAGCATTGGAATGGAATCAACTATACCATTGGAAGACTCCATCCGGATTTTTCCACAAAGTCGATCAAGCTTCTTTTTCACATGCCCTCTCGCGGAGTGAAAAAACTGAATACGGCTAAAGGGAAACATCTTGCGGTTGCCCCTTATTGGAGGCGTCAGTTTGTACAGAGAGAATTGGAGCGGCCTTTGCCCCATCTACCTTCCACTTGGTGAGCACATCTTCTACTGCTTTTGTGCCAGGACAATCAGTAACCACTGCCTCAGCCATGCCTTTTGTCCTCCCACAGGACATCTTCTTTGCAATACTGGAGTCAGGGAGTGTTTGGGCGGTCAATTTGAACTGACAGTCGGAGGAGTTGTAGCTCAAATTGTGCTTGACTGTGTGATAAACATGAGCAACCTCAGCAGCAGTTACCTGTAATGGAATAAGAAAAATCACTAAATGTACATATACTGTAATGAAATGAAAATACAATATACCCCTGACCTGGCTGTATGTACATCACTGGGTTCGCAACCTTTTCAGGCCTTGGGAACCCCCCCCCAAAACAAACATTTGAATAGTTGAGGCAATTACATGTAGTTGACATGGTTTTCAACAGATTAAATAAAAATACATAAATACACATAGCAGATCTGCAAGGTGTTGTGAGCTTGTAGATCGGCTACGTATTAGGTATTGAAAGTACCTTAAATTGGACACCACTCAAAAAACAATGTGGGGAGTGGAACCCCCTGGCCCTGGGGGTCGACCCACAGGTTGAGAACCACTGTTATGCATGCATGAGCTGTTTGAGGTGTGTAAAATTTGTAAACAGAACAGTATGCCAATATTTTTTTTTTATCATTAATTATATGATATCTACTTGCATTACACAATATGATTCAGTTGGTTTTATTAAAAAGAAGAATATAGCACAGTGTATCAGTGTTGATACTTAATTAATAATTGAAACATTTAGCAGCATGAATTTGACAACCAAAGTGTGAATAAAGATATGATTAGGAAATAGTCTGAAATGTAAAGTATACATTACTTGGATCATGTGCAGACCTAAAATGTTTGCTTAATCCCCTTTATTAAGCCTTAAATGTCAAATGTTCAAACATATAAGCCTATACTTCTACTTGACTCACAGTAGTGAGTCTTTCTTCTGCTCACGCAGGTGCTGACAGTTCCTGACACTAGTATCACCACTCGTCTAGGCTACTACTAGCATACAACAAACATGCTTAGTGATTTTGACATACCATGTTAGCCTCCGGAGTTGCTGGTCGGATAAGGAACTGTGTCAGTGCTCCCTGACTTCTCCTCTGGGTCTCGTTTTTCTTGTGTGCTTCACCATAAGCATGTTGTCGTACGTCTGTCAGACCACCGTGGCTGACCGAAAATTGAACGTCTGCATACATTACAAGTTCGCCTTAAAACTCATCCTCAGACTGTCGAATACACTGTCGATCTAGCATTTAAAAGTCCTTTTCCCACTCTTTTCTGTATTTAGCTTTTCTTTTTTCCTTTTTTTTCGTTTTGGAGTTGCCGGGAGGAGGAGGTAGGAATGTCGTCGTCTTCATTCGAGGACGAAGCCGGTAGCTCCAGCATGTGAAGCCTTCTTGTTCGTGTTTTTTAGTTTAATGAAGCCAGGCGACGCTTCAGGCAGCAGCAGAGCCAACTCACTGTGAAGGAAATGTATCCTAGCAACCACACACATCTGCTGCCATTGGTCGGTACTTCATACACAGCTGATTCCGTTTTTTTACCGGGAAGCGGTGAGTGACAGGTTGAGTGAAAGAGATCGCTCTCATTCTTCCCACGACCCGAAATACGGGACAAAGTGCGTCCGCCGTAATCAGTTTTCATTACGGCACACGTTCTTTTTAGTTTCCAAATAAGGGACGATTCCGTTTTTTACGGGACGGTTGGCAACCATAGCCTTAACGTGTGCCTATATCTGTACTGTATATGTGGTGTTTGTTAGGTTATTTAGGCCATCAGGTGAATGGTCTGATCTGAAAGGTAACTGTTATAAAACGACTGAGACATGGTAGGTACCTGAGAACCTGTATTGAGTAATGCATTACACTCAAGCCCGTTAACTTTAATGTTAGCTGTGCTCTTACTTCCAACTAGCCCTTTTGGTAGCATTTTGTTTTGTGTCACTCTATGTTCTTTCATTTTAGCATTTGATTTTGATTTCGGTTCAGTTGTGGGACGTTCAGGTGATTTTCTTTTTATTTGTCCCTCAATAGAAACATTAGTCAGTTTAAATGCTCTTCGGGGGTTGGATGTCTCTTTACCATGCTTTTGTTGCTTTTCCTTCAACAGATTTCTCTTCTCAGCCACAAGTGTGGGATTTGGAGGATCATTAGGCCTACAGCTGATGGCAATATGTCCATCCTCACCACAACGAAAATAGTAACACGGTTTTGGTCTCTGTATTAGTGTTGCAGCTTTGGTTTCTGAGGTAGGTTCCGGATTTGGTGTCTTTTTGGTAAGTGGTTTCTCTTTTTGTCTCTCTTTCTTGTTTTTCTTTGCAGGTTTTTGGAAAAAGGGGGGGTCTCGTTTTGGAGTTGAAAGGGCAGCTATCTGAGCTTGCAGATCGACAATTTGCTTTTGGATCTGTTGTACAACTGATGGGTGATTTGAGAAGTATGGTTGGGTATCAAATGTGTCTGGGAAATATGCTTCATGCATGTGGTATCCGCAGGTCATTCCGACATACCGCCACTCCGACATTGACGTCTAATTGTCGTAATGGCGGCACTTCCATTGATTGAAAACGTCCCACCACTCCGACAATTTTTGTTTCCATTGTCGGAATGGCGGTACTTTCCTTTTTTTGGAAACGTTCCGCCATTCCGACATAAGGTCATTAAATTGTGTAGGTTAATCATGATCACCGCCTCCCTGCTGCCCATCTCTCTCCTCTAACAGCACTTTGACTCTGGTCAACGCCTTGTCACATCCATCTCGATTATAAAATGCATTATTATTATTATATTATTATTGGCGCTGGCTACTTCATTTGCAGCTGTGGTCGAGAGAGCTAGAGAGTTAATGGAGAGAGGGACCGCTCTGCCGGTGAATCAGATCAGTGATGTTGTTTTTTATTGTATCACAGTGGTTCAAGTACGTTCAACAGAATCGTGGTTCTCATTGGTGGTCCTGGACCCCTGCATATTTTTGATTTCTCCTGTAGCCTGGCCGGTCTGGCTCCAAGTTTTAATTATAGACAATTTGATCTGCAGACGCACAGTGGATGCGTAAAACACATATTTTTGACTACTTCGTGCTGTTGCTATTTTTTTTAAAAGTTACCTTTCGTTTCTTTTGATTTTTTTGTGTATTATGGAGGCCGTCCTGGTCCATATTTGTAAGCTTTTTACCATGAGTAAATTCCCAAAAGTTGCAACAACACTTGTAGTGATCCACTGGTTTTTGCCAGGCCAGCTGGGTTAGTTGATTTACAGGTTTGGCTCCCCCGGTTCATTGTGTATTAGGCCAGGGAAATTATCAATTTATCCTTGTGGTTTTGCGCACTGGGACGTGCGGGACCTTTAATGAATGAATGAATGTTTTTTTTTTGCTTGTAAGTTGTGTGCGTAATGCGTAAAAGTGCATTAGTGGGACCGAGGGTTTACCACGCGTCAACTCACGCACGCACGCACACGCACACGCACACACACACACACACACACACACACACACAACACACACACACACACACACATGTCCGGCACGGACAGTGACAGTGCGCTCGCGCACCCACACACACACTCATTCCCACTCGGACTTAATGAACGCGGGAGGGAGGGGGGGGGGCTTTCGGGTTCTGTTGATCTGTGTGTAATTGTTTTATTATATGCCCGCGCTGTGATGGGCCGTGTTTTGAGTTCAGCTGAAATACAGAGACTCAGACTAAGTAGCGACTTTGATTATTGTGCTTCCCCTGGACGCACACAGTAGCGCGAGCCTAGGTCCGCCTGCAGCAGGACTGCGTTGTGCCAGTTCCTCTTATATCCTTATTGTAAGGGAAATTGTTACAAACTGACATCGGAGTGTGTGATTGTAAATGGCGAGACTTTGTGTTTGTGTTTATTTATTAAACTTCCACTGACTGTATCGCATCCGTACACATGTCTTAAAACATGAAAAAAAAAAAAAAGCCTTGTCGGAATGGCGGGACGAAACTGTCGGAATGGCAGGACGTTTGCATGTCGGAATGGTGGTATGTCTGAATGGTGACATGTCTGAATAGTAGAATGTCGGAATGGCAATATGTCGGAGTGGCAGCATGTCGGAGTGGCAGCATGTAACCCATGCATGTTGCTGCTGCTTGTGCCTTTGGATTTTGAAACCTCAAGTGCAGTTTCATTCTGTTTGCTTATGCAGTTTGTTTGTCCTCCTCTGTTCTCAAAAGGAACAAAAACTCTGGAAAAGTGGGCGGATTATCTTTTCTTTGCTCAAGCTGAAAAGTGTTAATCAATGCATTGTACCAGCAGCCTCAACAGAACTGTTTTATGTGCTTGTCAGAATCTTTGGGGAAAATAGTTTTCATTTTCAGGACTCGAAACAGCAGTGTCTGTAATCTCTGAAGATAGTTGGAAGGTTTCTCACCTGAGTTTTGGTTAACATTAAGAAACTGGTCGAATACCTTGTCACGTCTTCTACTGTGGCATAAGCTGAGTCAAGCAGGTCTAGAAACGCTTTTGGATCAGCACGGGGACCTAATGAATTGACTACAGTTGAGGCAGGGGGAAGTAAACTGTCAGCAATGCGCCTTACAAGCTGGGCACTAGGAATAGTAGGATCAGCTAGGTGGCATTCGATATTGCCTTTCCAAGTGTCATAATCAACCTCGAAATTCGGGCAAGGGACTCTGCCAGAAAGCGGTCAGAATTTTACTGGAGTGTGCATCTGAGAAGAGAGGTCTGAACTTTTGACAATGTGTCCGACTACTACACGCTGAACTTCAGGAGGGTTAAGTAATTCGGGAGAAGGGAGAAAGGATGGTGCTGATGCTCTTAAAGTAGGCATAACAAGCACATTGGTTCGACAGGTAGTGTTTCGGGGTTCAATATTTTGGTTTTCTACTTAAAATAGTCTGTGATAACTAACAATACGACAGCTTTTGGCCACCTGTTTCTACTTTCGCCTTTGATTCTGAGAAAATGTAACAATTCACGGATATATTAAATGCAGGTGTTCTGCTCTGTAGGCAAACCGCGAAGGAAACAAGGGTTGCTGCTTCATCTGTTCTTTTTAGAATGGTATGTCTTGATGTTTATTGTACCTAGCCATCTATTGTCTTTTGTTCTTGGCTTATGTGAAGATGAAAGTCTGCGGTCGTGCGATGCCTCCGAAGTCCAGTGTCCGAGCGGACATTGCCATAACCGTTTGAAAATATTTCCGTGAGACCGGGTTGGTATATCGCGATATGAAAATGCCACGAATGTCAACCGTACGTTTTTTCATGTAATACCGTGTCGCGGTATATGGCTGCGCGTTTTGCATGGTAAATCCCGCACTGTCATTGTGGGGGTCTGGTAAGCAACATTGTCATTAAAACATTCCAATCAACTTAACACTGTATGCCCAGGCAGCCCACACCACACAAAATAATAAAGCATTGACACAGCACCACTGAAATATGACCCTCCCCTCTCACGTGGACCGTTGTTTGTAAACACTAACTAGCTCAGTGTTGCACTGTGTCATGATCCGCCCCTGGTTTTCTCATTCACCTGCCTGCCACCCTGATCACTCCCAATTAACCCAACGACCTTCACCTGTGTTTCACCTATATCAGTCCTTCCCTCCCAAACATTCCCTGCCAGATTGTCTCTTGTTTCACAGTGCTTTCCCGCGATTCAGATCCTGACCTACCACCGATCCTGCCTGCTCTCTGATCCCTGCCTGTCTGACTCTCCTGCCGGTTCCTGATCCCCGCTTGTCTGACTATCCTGCCTGTTTTCCAACCCCCGCCTGTCTGACTCTCCTGCCGGTTCCTGATCCCCGCCTGTGTGACTATCCTGCCTGCTCTCCGACCCCTGCCTGTCTGACTCTCCTGCCGGTTCCTGATCCCCGCCTGTCTGACTATCCTGCCTGCTCTCTGAACCCCGCCTGACTGACTCTTCTGCCGTTTCCTGATCCCCGCCTGTCTGACTATCCTGCCTGCTCTCCGAACCCCGCTTGTCTGACTCTTCTGCCGGTTCTTGATCCCCGCCTGTCTGACTATTCTGCCTGCCGATCCTGAGCCCGAATAAATGATTGAAACCGTTCCACGCTCGTCGCCAGTCTGTGCACTTGGGTTCAGCTAAACGTTCACATTACACACTGTCCGTTACAACAACATTATGCACACAGCAGCCAAGAAGAGAGAACGCTAGAAAAAAAAGAGAGAAAGAACAGCGATTGAAACTAGCTTACCTGTTGGAGCAGAAAGTGGTTCATCACGGGTCAGCAATTATGAATCAAGGCAAACAAGAAAATGCAGAAGTAGAGGACACATCTCCGCTATTTGGGCCACTAAAACAGACAAGGTCGGCAGTGTGGGAAGTTTTTGGCTATCCAAAGGATGAAGACGGCAAAATTCTTGAAGATTGAATGCCGACTTGCAAACGCTGCAAGAGAAAAGTGCCTTGCAAAGTGGCAAACACGTCCAACATGGCATATCATCTCCGTGAGAAAACATTCCACAGAACCATGCCAAAATCGTCAAATCCACGGGTAAGGTTGGCGAACATCCGTGACAGATGATATAAATATGTCCAATGATCCTTAATATGTTCACCTTAACTTTACGTTAGCTTGTGTACTACCGGGCCGGCATGTTGCGCACAAGTATGGAATCATTATTAGGTCACACTTAGGTGACGTTGCCCAGCCATCCTCGACGATGTGAGAAGGGAGGGAGGGGGTGAGAAGAGTGCACTGTAAAAAACATACATTTTGAGACTTTTAACATTTTAAGAATAATTAACAAATAAAAATATCGTAATAATTTTTTTATTTCCCCCTCCTGAGGCGTCGGATGGTTTGCCAGAATTTCCTTGAGGGCCGACCGGTAGTCTCCTCCTCCACGGCCTCCCCGAACTTTTCCCAGACCCGAGTTTTTGCTTCCGTGACCGCCCGGGCTGCCGTCCGATTGGCCTGCCGGTACCTGTCAGCTGCCTCGGGAGTCCCCCGAGCTAGCCAGGCTCGGTAGGACTAACACTCCGCCAACACTGTTTACAGTGGAGGAGGGGAGCTGTTGACCTCGACTGGGGATATCGTCGGACGGTGGAAGGAATACTTCGAGAATCTCCTCAATCCCACTGGCACGCCTTCCGTCGAGGACGCAGAGGCTGAGGATTCAGAGGTTGATTCATTTATCACCCAAGCTGAAGTCACTGAGTGAGGTAGTCCGGAAGCTCCTCAGTGGCAAGGCACCGGGGGTGGATGAGAATCCGCCCTTGAGTACCTCAAAGTTCTCTGGATGTTGCAGGGCTGTCGTGGCTGACACGCCTCTGCAGCATCGCGTGGCAGTTGGGGACAGTGCCTCTGGACTGGCAGGACCGGGGTGGTGGTCCCTCTCTTCAAAAAGGGGGACCCGGAAGGGTGTGTTCCAACTAACGGGGGATCACACTCCTCAGCCTCCCAAGGAAAGTCTATTCCAGGGTGCTGGAGAGGAGAATTTGGCCGATAGTCGAACCTCGGATTCAGGAGGAACAATGCGGTTTTCGTCCTGGCCGTGGAACACCTGGACCAGCTCTACTCCCCCTCCGCAGGGTGCTCGAGGGTGCATGGGAGTTTGCCCAACCAGTCCACATGTGTTTTGTGGACTTGGAGAAGGCTTTCGACCGTGTCCCACGTGGCATCCTGTGGGAGGTGCTCCGAGAGTATGGGGTCGGAGGCCCTCTGCTGAGGGCTGTACGGTCCCTGTATGACCGGAGCAGGAGCTTGGTTCGCATTGCCGGCAGTAAGTCAGACCTGTTCCTGGTGCATGTGGGACTCCGGCAGGGCTGCCCTTTGTCAACGGTTCTGTTCATTATTTTTGGTACCTGACAGTGAGATACTACCTCTAGCTCTCTTCAGCAGCAAGGTGTTCAATGATGCCGCACTTGCCAGAGCGATCTTGGAGCACAAGTCCGCTGATCTCCCCATGCACATCCCTGAGCAGCGCTTTGGCAATGGCTTTGGCAAGCCAAAGTTCCCCACCCTTTTGCCAACCACCAGCTTGGCTGACCTCGTCAATAAGGATTGCTGGTTTGGGGGGATGCACCAGCTGCACATTGATCAAGAATTCATGTATCTTGATGTGAAGGAATGGGTGACCAATGTTGCATTCAATGTTCATGCAATGAACGTGGTCAATAACTGTGCCGAGCGTGGCGTCAAGCTCACATCTGACTTTGTTGCAGTGGCAAGGAAGGAGCAGCACCTGCAGAATGTGCTGCAGGCAGTTGAACATGACCGCAACCAACAGCCAAAACCTTCGTCGGCTGCAAACGCAAGCAAATCCCTGAATAGGACTGTTACTCTTGCGTGGCGGGTAGGGAGACATATCGAGGGGAGACGCACTGGCTAGGTTCAGGTTCCATTTCCTCTCTCTTTCTCCCTGGTGATGTTGCTCATTGGAGCAGACTCTGGCACAGACTAAGCAATTACGTTTGAATTTGTTTAGTTAGTGTCAGCTCTTACCATTAGGCCCTGTTAGTTGCCAGTGAGCTAGCCACTAGAGGGTTTGTTCTTTTAAGTGTGTCAGTATTGCCCCTTGTGTTTAACAATAAAGTCAATTAAACTTTATATGTGTGGCCAACATCCCTCACTGCTGCACAAAATTCAGGGTAAGGTCACGTGAACATGTCCCATTGACCTCCATTCATTTTGTCTATAGGACAAATGAATGGAGAATCTTGAAAGTTAAATTCTGAGAAATGGCCAAGTTGCCCAAAGGGCAAACAAACAACTTTTACTTTGATAACCCTATAGAACATGTTACTGTATAAAATTTCACTGTACTCAACATTTCTAGGTCAACCTTTTGGCAATTAGACTAAAAATTGCACATTTTTCGAAATTTTGCCAAAGTTCATGTGTTAGGTGGCACCCCTAAATCTCAATGGAATTCCTCAAAACTTTGCAAAAGTCATTTTTATGTTAATTGGAACAAAATGCAATGCCAGCCAAATTGATACTTTGAAATTACAAATTCCCATTCAAATTTGATGCACCCCGGTGGTGCTGAAGAGGATCCAGGCTGTGAACTGCCCACCTCCGCCGCCACCGCCTCCTCCTCCTCCTCCTCCGCTTGATCTTGATTCTATAGAAGTCATAGGCGTAGCGGCCATATACATTGGGGGGGTACAAGTCCCCCCCAATGTTCAGATATGCCCAAAGTCTCCCCCCCAATAAATCACTGGGAAAAGGGATATAGCAATTCAATATTTCTATGGGTAGAACACTTAGGTTTTCCCTGAAGTACACTCTGTTCCCTGAACGCATCTCTGCAAACACTGCGCTCCGCACACCCTAAATAACTTAATCCGATTCCATCTACAGCGCTTACAGCCAATGGGAATATGGCTGTTCGGGCTAGCTAGCCAATGGGATAGATCCATGATTTGATTCGTCCCCGCACGTGCGGCTTGGTGACGTTGACTTGTCGCTCGATTGCATTGGTCATCAACCATCAAGCAAATGAGTGGCGTGTTACGATCGAAAACACAGTTAAATTATGAAGCTTTTGATAATGTCTCTCAAATTTCGTGAGTTGCTGTTGCTTCTCTAGCGAGCAGCATTATTAGCTATGTGTTACCTATGTAATAAGACAGCTAGATGACCCCGGCCCCATTTGTAATTCAAACGCCTCATTATGCCGACGTCTCAATGTTCCGAAATGTTCCCCATTAGATCTAAATGCATGGGCAGTTTGGTTTTAAATGTGCTGGGGACAGAGATCCGGTTTCCTTGTTGTCAGCGGTGGATCATACTTCAATTTCAGTGGTAGATATGTGTACCTGGCTCTCGTATATCTAACACCTGATAGTAGTGTGACAACCCCAAGTGGTTGTGTGTGTATGGGTGTGTGTGTGTGGCGCCCCTCTCGCTCTCTTGTCTCTACCTCTCCCTCAGGATTACTCATGGGCCTCCGGTGTGCGTGCCGAGGGGGGGCGTGGCCATGCCCGTAAAAGCCAGGTGGAGAACGCCGTCTCTTGCTCTCTCTCTCTTCAACGCTCATGGACTCGCTCTCTGCTCTCTCTCTCTCATTCCATTCATGGCCTGGCGTCCCGCAGCTTCCCTGCTGCATCTGCCCTCTTGGTTTTAATGCAAAGACAACACCTACATATCCATCCATGCACCCGCACTCACCACTGATATCCTCCATTACTGATGGTTGTTCTACAATAAATACGATCATTGTCGGCACCTTCCCCTCTCCGCGTTTTGTTTGTTAGGAAAAGGAGCCAGTCCTGACAAATGGGGGCTCGTCCGGGATCTTGGTTCACTTGTGAAGGGTAGGTGATACACTGGATGCGCATTTTTTCTGGAGGTTCCCGTTAGGCGAAGGGCACCGTCTCCTTTGGGATTGTGTCTGTTTGGTTTTTTGTCAGTAGTGTTGTGGGGAGCGGTTAGCGTTGGTTGCGCAAGCAATCATCTCGGGGGCACTCCGTGGGGTCGCCGCTGGTGGTCCCCGCTGGTTTTGTGCTTAATCAGCCCGCTGCAGAACCACATGAAGACCAGGGTTGAGTTTAGTTAGCTTCTGGATAGGCAGTGAGGGGAACGCTCTGGGGGGCATTGTCTGCTCAAGTGCGCATAGCGGTGTGGATCCGGCTCTACGGTGAATATGGGTGATTTGTCAGCTTTCTATGATGCGCCCTCTGCGGTGTTTTTGGAATCGTGTAAGAAAGAGGAGTTGCTTGAAATTGTGGAACATTATGAGATTGAGTTGGAAAGGGAATATTGAAAGATGAGTTGAGATGAGGTGTTTTTGTGTTGTTGACATTGTTTGAAAGAGGTGTGTTTCAGAAAGTGCCAGCGGTTGGGCCAGCTCTATCAAAGAGAGAGCCGGGGGCTGCGGCGCTGGTTGAGCAGGCTGAGAGGCTCACGTTTGAGCAAGAGAGGGAACTTTTGCAGTTAGAGGTGGAGCGGACAAAGTTGAGGGTTTTGGACCGAAATGAGAGGTGGCCTGGCGCGTCTGGGTCTGTGGCTGAGCGTGAGGGCAGAGACTTGACGGCGAGTCTGCGCCTTGTGCCAAAATTTAATGAGCGAGATCCTGATATTTTTTTCACGTTGTTTGAGCGCGTGGCAGATGCCAGGCGGTGGCCAGATGTTGATAGGGTTCTCCTGCTGCAGTGCGTCCTCACTGGCAAGGCGCAGGAGGCGTACTCGGCTGTGTGCGCGCAGGAGGGTTTGACTTATGACATGGTGAAGTCAGCCGTCCTCAATGCATATGAACTCGTTCCAGAGGCATATCGCCAGAGGTTTAGACAGTGGGGGAAGGTTGATAGACAAACTAATGTGGAGTTTGTGCGCGATTTGACCACTCATTTTCACCGCTGGTGCTCCGCGGAAAAAGTGAATTCATTTGATGGTCTGTGTGAAGTGATAATCAAGGAGCAGTTTAAAATATGTTGTTCCTCAGCGCGTAGCCGCCTACTTAAATGAAAGAGGGCCAGCTACTGCGCTTAAAGCAGCTGAATTGGCCGATGATTTCTTGCTGACGCACAAGTCTGGTTTTGCTGAGTTGCGCGAGCGAGTAGTGGATGACAGTAGGTTTACGCGCTGTCGTTTTTCGCAACCTGTTCCGGCCCGTGGCGCGCCTTTCTCTGTGCGCCCAGGGCGTTCTAACTTGTGCAATTTTTGTCGTGGGGAAGGTCATTGGAAGGACCAGTGCCCTTTGCTCAGGCGAAAAAATGTTGCGCCTTCCCCAGCTCCTGCTATGTTGTGTGCAAGTGTGCGAGAGGAAAAGGCGGTGGAGGCGACCGTCAGTGACAAGTCTGGGTTTGAGCCTTTCATCATAAAGGCGCGTGTGTCCTTGGTGGGCAGTACTGAATGTGTTCCCGTGAGAGTGTTGCGTGACACGGGGGCCCGACATTCTTTCATTGTGCAGTCGGTGCTCCCTTTTTCCTCTGATACGCAGTCTGGGGATTTCATTGTGATGCGGGGGATGAAGCATGGCTTCGTTCCCGTGCCACGCCATGATGTAGTGTTGGATTGTGATCTGGCTAAAGGTGTGTTTACTGTGGGCGTGCGGCCTGAGTTGCCTTTGCCAGGCGTGTCAATGATTCTGGGAAATGATATTTGTGGTGGTCGGGTTTGGCCCAGTGGTCCCCCGCCACCTGTGGTGGTGTCCAAACCGGTGGTGTCTGACAGTTCAGCGCTGGAAGTTTTTCCTGTTTGTGCCATGACGCGCGCTCAGAGTAAATGTGCGTCTGTGCCAGCGGAGGCTGCGGCCTCGGAACCGGTGGTAAGAGAGGAGTGGATTAAGGCTCAGAAATCTGATGTTTCGTTGTCCTCACTGTGGGATCAGGTTGTGCCGCGTCACCAGGTTGGCGATGTAGCCCAGGGCTATTTTGTGGAGGATGGGATGTTGGTCCGCAAATGGTTGCCTTGTGATGAGGATGTTGTGGGAGCGCCTGTGTTTCAGGTGGTGGTGCCTCAGGATTTTCGTTCCCACGTCTTGAGAACGGCACATGATGAAAGTGGTCACTTTGGGGTGCGTAAAACGTATCTGTCGGTGCTTAAACATTTTTTTTGGCCGCGGGCCAAAAAAGAGGTGGCGGCGTATATTAAAACATGTCACGTCTGTCAGCTGACGGGGAAACCCAACCAGCGCGTGAAAACCGGCACCGTTGCAGCCCATTTCTGTGGTGAGTGAACCGTTTGGGTATCTGATAATAGACTGTGTGGGGCCGTTGCCTAGTGCCAAGTCGGGGTGTAAGTATTTGTTGACTGTCATGTGTCAGTGTACCCGATACCCGGCGGCTTTTCCGCTTCGAACCATCACCACCAAAGCGGTAGTTAAAGCACTTGCACAGTTCATTTCAGTGTTCCGGATACCCAAGGTCATACAAAGTGATCGGGGGTCCAATTTTTCCTCGCATATGTTTGCGGAAGTGTTGAAATTGCTGGGGGTGAGCCATAACCAGTCCACTGCGTATCATGCGCAAAGTCAGGGGGCATTAGAGCGGTTCCATCAGACGCTCAAGTCCTTGTTGCGCGCTTAATGTACAGAGTTGGATCGGGACTGGGAGGAGGGGCTCCCCTGGTTGATGTTGGCAGCGCGAGAAGCCGTACAGGAGAGCACAGGCTTCAGTCCGAACGAATTGGTTTTTGGGCACTCGGTGCGCGGGCCGTTGGCAGCGCTGAAGGGTGGATTGGTTCCTGCCGAGGCGCCCCGAAACCTGATTGACTTTGTTAATGGTTTTCGGCACAGATTGTTTCGGGCGGGTCTGTTGGCAAAAGAAAAACTGGGGCAGGCTCAAGTGAAAATGAAAGCCCAGTATGACCGGGGTACGGTGCGTCATGAGTATAGTCCTGGGGTCCAGGTCCTCGCGCTGACACCGCTGGTCACGTCACCATTCCAGGCTAAGTTTGTTGGCCCATACACTGTGTCTGAAAAGATTTCTGATGTGAATTATTTTGTTGCTACACCAGGTCGAAGGAAGTCGTCCCAGTTGTATCATGTGAACCTGCTGAAGCCATATTACCAACACTCGGGGCATGGTGAGTGCGTAAAAGGTGACGTGGGTGCAGCGCTCGCTGTGGACACCTGTAGTGTAGCGCAGGAGACGGACGGCGTTCCTGAGCCTGATGACAGTTTGTTGAGTGGTAGGTTGAAGAATTCGGAGTCTTTGTGTAATCTGCAGTCCCTGTTGTCACATCTGCCTGAAGAGCAGCGTGTTGAGTTGGTGGAGCTGATCGGTAGGTTTCCACAGCCTTTTGGTGATGTTCCCTCTCGTACTTCCTGGATTGTACATGATATTGATGTGGGGGAAGCGCAGCCGATCAGACAGCGGTTTTACCGCATGGGTCCTGAGAAGCTGACGCATTTGGACACTGAGATTGATTACATGCTGAAAAATGACATTGCCATTCCATCTGCGTCCAGCTGGGCGTCTCCTTGTGTGTTGGTGCCTAAATCTGATAAGACTCTACGATTTTGCACAGATATTAGGAAGGTTAATTCTGTCACTAAGTCCGATTCATTTCCATTGCCGAGCATGGACGATTGTATAGATATGGTGGGGTCTGCCAAGTTTGTGTCCAAGTTCGACCTGCTCAAGGGTTATTGGCAGGTGCCCTTGTCAGAGCGAGCAAAAGAAATTGCTTCATTTGTTACTCCTGCAGGCCTTTACTCATATACTGTTATGCCCTTTGGTTTAAAGAAACGCTCCGGCCACTTTTCAGCGGCTTATAAACCGGGTTGTGCATGGGTTGAAGGGCTGTTCAGTGTATTTGAATGATCTGGTTGTGTATAGTGACACATGGCATTCACATTTGCAGAGAGTGAAAGAGTTGTTTGAGAGGTTGGCTGAGGCCCAGTTGACAGTAAATTTAGCCAAATGTGAGTTTGCTAGAGCCACTGTTACTTACTTGGGGCGTGTGGTTGGTCAGGGTAATGTTGTTCCTGTTCAGGCCAAAGTGCAAGCTGTGTCTGAGTTTCCACCGCCGACTACGAAGAAAGAACTCCAGCGGTTTTTGGGTCTAGTTGGATACTATAGAAGTTTCTGTAGAAATTTCTCTACTGTTGTTTTTCCTCTGACTGAGTTACTGAAGGGTGGAGCTAAGTTTGTGTGGTCTAGTGCGTGCCAACAGGCCTTTGATAATGTGAAATGTTTACTGTGTTCCTGTCCTGTGTTGGCTGCTCCCCAGTTTGACCAACAGTTTGTCTTACAGGTTGATGCCAGCCAGGTCGGGGCCGGTGCCGTCCTGCTCCAGGGAGGGTATAACAAATTCCGTTAGTTAAAACATAAACTCGTCACATTCTGTTGTTATTCTTGACGGGATATGATGGTCCTTACATTCTAATTAAACCCCTTACATTCTAATTAAGCTCCTTACATTCTAATTAAGCCCCTTACATTCTACTTACACTCTAATAGGCCTTATACTCTAACCAGGCCCCTTACACTCTAACTAGGCTCTAACTAACCAGCACCACACA